>CM032443.1:4920589-5080589 GCA_019049465.1 Dryas iulia moderata
AAATTTATTATAATTTGCACGCTGTACTTTCACTTTTGCACTCACCGATCGTTGGGGCCAGAACTTGGGTGTTTTTCTGTTATCAATCTTTGATTTGACTATTATGACCATCTTTGGACGTTGGGGGCCCTAATAAAATGGAGAGCCGAGTGTCTGGACACTGGGTTTCTCTCTTTCCTATCTTTGCTACACGATTACGTGGGGAAAGCCTGTAGAAAAAATCGGGCAATCTTTGGACCTGGTCTGAAATCTTGGAGAGCTGAAGTGTTCTTTACACTGAACTTCTTTTTACCTACTTGCCACAGCGGATTACAGCGTGAAGCTGTAGAAAAAATATGAACCAATATTTTGGACCGTGGTCCAGACTATTTGAGAGTCTTGCACCGGAGTCCCGCTACCCTGGCTTGCTATAGTGGATACACAGGGTCAAGCTGTGAAAAAATAGGACCAATTCCTTCTAGCATAATCTAGCCTTCTAAATAATTTATTGATTTCATAAAGAACAAAAAGAGAATCTTTTAGTTCCCCATATTCTTTATAACATGTCAAACTTATGGTAAACATAAATATTTCCAGTTTAGACCAATCTTATCTTCTAAGATCCGACTCTAAATCAGTCCAAACAGATCGCGTGAAGACTGGACTGCCTCTACTAATAGTTGACACGCCAATAAATGACAATAAACAGTAAGCCAATTTTGAAATAGGCCATTGGAATTTATACATAGCCCCCTTCCGTTGATCAACGTATGACTGACATGACATATGAAAACACAGCCGAAACTACGTGGCGTAGAAAGATGGCATTTGCTTTGGAGAGTAGAGGGGAACACTGAGGGAAGATTTTCCAAAATATTTATGAGATTAAGAAAAAAATTATAAGAATTTCACCATTTAACACGGTATGGGAAAAAGGAGTGTGTAAGTTTATCTGTCAAAAGAGTCAGTGTCCAATATGCTATTAAATACTTGTCTTTTTATTTTAGCTTCACGCTGTATCCCGCACACAGCAGTGTAGGCAGAGGGAACCCAGTGTTAAGACACTCCCCCCACTTTCCGTCGAATTCGGAGGCATTGGCATTGTTAACTGGCGGAACTTATCGCCGAGTAGAAATACTAAATATTTCCACTCCTCGAGTGGGAATCGAACCTACAACCAGTCGTTTTCAGTCACACGCTTGTGCCACTGCCCCAATACTTATGTCACAACACAAAAAAGAACAGATGAAGACAATCGACCATAAAACTTCAAATTTGCAACAAAACACTGTTTAGTTTACCTTAAATCTGCTTCAAACGTAAACAAATTGAATTCTATTGAAGACTGTTTCTTTAGCTCTTCTATAAACAAATCAAATTCCTGAATACATTGTACTAAATTATATTATGTGGTACCTTAAAATTCAATTTCATACATTTGAAGAATGGTAAGAAAGATTTATGACGTAAAGGTGAGTGGTAAGAGAGGCAGGGGGACCTCGGTTGACCTTCGAAAATACAGTATCGACGATACTGGAGGAAGGTCACGTAAAAAGCATGAGGAAGGTTGATGACAGTGGACGAGGCGAGAGAAGTATGCAGGGACCGTAGCGTTTGGCGCTCCGTTCTCTCTGACTACCCCGCAAGGGATACAGCGTGAAGCTATAAAAAGAAATCACTTTTTGCCTACTATATTAAGCGTAACTGAAATCCGTAACATCCCTTATTAACAATTGTTTACAGAACTGCTAATGAGGGTTTATAAAACGTGTCATTTTTACTTTACAGAAAAAATCTAAAGAGTTGGGGACTATTATAAGACAACATCTTCACTTGAGTAACATTACAGACGTTTAATAACAACTTCAAGTGGGGAACGGAGTGTCTTAACACTAGGGTCTCTCTGCCTACCCTGCTGTGAGCGGGATACAGCATGAAAGTAAAAAAAAACTTGTTTTTGTTGTTAGCATCTCTCTAGAGATTTTTACAAATTTCTGCTACCCACAGATTATTCTACGAACAATTATAAAATAAAAATAAAATTACATTAAATAGCTTCACGCTATATCCCGCACACAGCAGGGTAGGCAGAGGGAACCTAGTGTTAAGACACTCCGTTCCCCACTTTCCGCCGAATTCGGAGGCTTGCGTGTTAAGTGGCGGAACTTAACGCCGGGCTTTACCTCGACACCAGAGCGAAGAAAATGGAAATATAATTTCCACTCCTCGAGTGGGAATCGAACCCACAACCAGTCGTTTACAGTCACACTCTTGTGCCACTGGGCCACGACTGGCCACTTTATTTTTCAAAAATCCACCCCCGTGGGTTGCAATATAAGGGAAACAGTGACGCAGTTCACGCGGCGAAACCGCCACCTGGCCGCTAGTAATAATACAATTCCCTATTTAATATTTATAGAAAAAAATATAATAAACCATTTCAAATAGGCAGAGTAAATTCAAGCATTAGTCATATATTAATTGAAACATAAAAAACTGACACATCCCAGCAGACGGTGTTTATGGCGGGCGTAAAGCTAAGATGGCGGCGAGCGAGGCGCGAAATTACACTATAACTTTTTATTTCCATTTAGTATAATGGCTGTTTAATTTGAAAACGTCATTCGAATATTTGGGTCATATTTATGGACTTATTAATGCAATGTGAGTCGATCGTGATGAGTATTCATTATTTATATATTTTTTTTTTAGTTTCACGCTGTATCCCGCACACAGCAGGGTAGGCAGAGGAAACCTAGTGTTAAGACACTCCGTTCCTCACTTTCCTCCGAATTCGGAGGCATTACGTGTTAAGTGGCGGAACTTAACGCCGCGCTTTGCCTCGACACGAGAAATACATAGTATATATAAACTTTTGCCAAAAATTTAAAAGCTGTCCCAATAAACCACGATATTACCTCTAAATGACGGTACATTTAAATTTTTAAAAGTACCCACGAAAATGAGCCAACATATAAAATGTTAATCATCTTGTTTACTAAAGAGCATAATGATTTAATTAGATGAATAATATCTCACTAAGAAACATGACACTCCTTATCTCTATCCAAACATATGAAGGAAAAACTAGTTTTAGTAAGTTAAGTTTAGTAAGTAAGTTAGTAGTAGTTAAGTACCGCCACTTAACACGCAATGCCTCCGAATTCGACGGAAAGTGGGGAACGAAGTGTCTTAACACTAGGTTCCCTCTGCCTACCCGAACGTGTGCGGGATACAACGTGAAGCTACTTTATTTGGTCATTGTCTTTCTATTCATGTCAAAAATTTAGGCAGCGCCATATTTGATCCACTTTTCATTCTTTCAATTTGCACATGTGTCCGAATAACAAAACAATGTTTACACAATGTAAATCCTCCTTCTTTTCTCGTTAACCAAGAGCGCATAGATAACTTTATGTTGCTTATATTAAGAAAAAATTTGGTTGTCATTCATTAAGTATAATGAACGATCACTCTGGGCCATTCGTGGCGCAGAGACACAGAATGTGCCTTTAAAGCGACTAGTTGTAGGTTCGATTACTACTCGACCGCAAAGCGCGGCGTTAAGTTCCGCCACTAAACACGCAATGCCTCGGAATTCGGCGGTGCGTGGGGAACGGAGCGTCTTACTAGGTTCCCTCTGCCTACCCTTCTGTGGGCGGGATACAGCGAGAAGTTATAAAAAAAAGTCGATCACCCTTCCCTCTAATGCGTTGTGTGTCTATTGACCATTAATAGTAAATAATCAACGTTGCGTTTAGCCTTTACATTGCTAAAATATGAATTTTAATTTATAATATTTAATTCAATTTATTGTTATATTTTTTTATACTTTGCCACAATTTTTTAAAATCAATACTATTATATTTTAACCAGATATTTATTTTTCGTACCAGATACAATTTCACAGACAGCTTTTACCTACCATGCTTGTTGCCGTTTTAGCCCTAAAAAGAAGCCAATTTGAAGCT
Source organism: Dryas iulia moderata (assembly GCA_019049465.1). NCBI lineage: Eukaryota > Metazoa > Arthropoda > Insecta > Lepidoptera > Nymphalidae > Dryas > Dryas iulia. The sequence continues at coordinate 4,924,540 of CM032443.1, forward strand.
AATACATAGAAAAACGACGTTCTTCACTGTAGAAATATCAGAAAATTGTTCACAACTTCCATCTTTCACGACCAGTAGTCTCAGCCGTGCGTTATCTGTCAGCAACTCTAACGAGTGACTTTTATCTATATAAATAAAAATGAATCATTGAAAGGTATGTAGGCACATAGCTTCGAACAAGTAGCGACTGCACAAAATTGATATTTTTTGTAGTTGTTATTGCCAAAACAAGATTTTTTAGAAAAAAAAAATAAAATATCAAACAATAAGATCTTTTGTTTTCGCGATTATTACTCATTTGGGAATAAAACTATTTTTAGCGGGATTAATCGTATTCGAAAATACATTTTTAGTAAACCCAATGTTTCGAACACTTTACAGTAGTCCGTGGTCACAGGTAGTCGACACACCGCCGGTAGTCGAACAACAAAAATATACGCTTTTAATATAGTTAAAATAGTTTTATTTGAAAACATGAAGCATTTTATAAAATATAAGGATTATAAAATTAACAATGATAAATATTGTACACTAACGACTCGCCCAAGGCTTCGCCCGCGTAAACTACACAACTAACTCTTTAGTCGGCCGTCGATAAAGCATCGTATCTTGCCCAATTATTTTTCTTTCTTTGTTCAGTAATAAAGTAGCTTACAGCCCTCCAGAGCAGTATAGCTTATAAAAAAATCATCATCGGTTCAGTATTTCTGAAGATTATCCCTCACAAACAAAGTTACAAACTTTACCTCTTTATATTTATAAGTATAGATAGATAACAATAGTCAATTATGCAATTGTAATGTTATATCATGAAATATGGTCGTATTGTAAACGGAACATATTGTTATTTTCTCTTGTGAAATACGTAACAAGGAACATTTGCGATTATTTTTAATCGACGAATAATAAATCTTTGTTTTTTTTAGCTTTACGCTGTGTAGGTAGTAGTGATAGGCAGAGAGAACTTAGTGTTAACACACTCCGTTCCCCGCTTTCCGCCGAATTCACAGGCATTGCGTGTTAAGTGAACTTAACGCCGCGCTTTGCCTCTACACCAGAGCGAAGAAAATGGAAATATTATATATTACTACTCTTCGAGCGGGAATCGAACCCACAACCAGTCGTTTTACAGGCACACTCTTTGCCTCTGCGCCACTACTGGCTCCTAATCATATAAATGAAACACGTCAATATACGAGTATGTATGTAACTGTTAACAGTACAACTGATTTGAAATTATCAAAGAAATTCCCCTTTCACGCTCTTTACCTCTTAGTAGGTTAAACAAACCTAGTGTCCAGACACTCCGTTCTCCATTCAAGCCAACGCTGCCCTTTATCTTATTTGCCAAAGCGGAGAAATGAAAAAAAAGGGGAGTAATTAAACGAAAACTATCTAAACATAATCGTGTCTTTGAATGGGGATCGAACTCACAAGAATCAGATTTACTGTGCGTCATTACCACACTGCACCACGGTAGCCCCAAACGAATTCCTTAGTCCGCACCTGACGTTACGAATTTGGCCGACACAGCGAATATATAACATGATATGTTTTTTTCTTAGTCACAAGAAAATTAATGAAGCCATAAAGACTTAACGATATAATTTCGAGGTAAAGCGCGGCGTTAAGTTCCGCCACTTAACACGCAAGCCTCCAAATTCGGCGGAAAGTGGGGAACGGAGTGTCTTAACACTAGGTTCCCTCTGCCTAGCCTGCTGTGTGCGGGATATAGCGTGAAGCTATTTTTTTATATAATTTCAAAAACCTAGATAGACATCAGAACAAAATTTTTAGTATATAATTATTTAAGCGTCCATTTCTCCAGCACTGGCGGTGATCCAATATTAAAGAAGTAAGGACATTTCGTACTGAACCAAAATAAACATAAGCTGAAAAATTTGCAACGCTTGCCAAAATATATAACTTTTCCTATACATTTTTTTACAGTTTCAAAGTTTACTCACTTAACAGGGGTTTTTTTATTGGACAAAGGAGGCAAACGAGCAGAAGAACTACCTGATGGCAAGTTCGACCCTTTAAACCTTCGCCCTTCGGACATCCACAACGTTAAAATTGTGGATGCCGGCCTTAAGGGTGAAGGAGGGAGGAAGTAAGAAAGACGTGGATAGTGGAATAGGGAAAGCATGCTTACATGACATCGAACCGGAACACATCATCAGATGTTTGGCAGTTCGTCTTTGACATGATAGTGGTCACGAGCCAGTCGGAGAACGAATCTCCTACTACCAAATATATTTAACCCGTCCCCCCACGGATGGACTGTAGGAGATAACGAGAGAGAAAGAGAGACAACCTAGTGTTAAGACTTTCAGTTCTCGTGCGTGTTGTGTCTATAAAAGACAAGACATATTATCATTATATTTATTTATCTCACACTAGCTATTTATTAATCTAACTTCCTTCTACATACCCTGCTGCGTGCGGGATACAGCGTGAAGCTAAAAAAAACTGACCCGGTTATCTTCGTACTGCCACATTTTTTCTAATTCCAAAATAAAAAATTGACTTAAGGACATCGCGACATAATGATGACAGCATCTGACTGTAAACGTCATAGTTGTAGGTTTGATTCCCTCTCAAAGGAATGAAACTGACGGAAACTGGAGAACAGAATGTCTTGACACTATATTCTATCTGACTACTCCGTGTACGTGGGAAATATACGTAGAGCTGAATAAAAAAACACTAGAATTTATTACCATTTTTAAAATGTTATTCACAGACACTAAGGAAATAGAAAACATTTTAGGAAACATATATAAAATTGAATGCAGCAGGATTCGAACGAGCGCTACTTGGAACCCGTACAAGCGCTTGACCACTAAACCGTACGCTTCGTATTTCATCCTGCCTAGAAATTCTTCTTAGCTTTTTTTTATAACCTATTTTTGTTATTAGCATATCTATATAAAGATTTTTGCTATCTACAGATGAGCTTGTGTGCCTCAACCGGTAACCAAACCAACTGCCTTGCAAATTGAAAGGGCAAATTCTACCATTACTCAGTTTGGACACTACTAATTGATGAACAAACAGAATAATCTACCAAATAAGTCTCAATTATGCCACTCGTGTCAAATTTTGGTTATCAACACCGCGTGGTGTATGGAAAAATATGCTTTAAGACAATAGAAATAGATATCTTTTCATAAGAATGTATGTTTGTGTATGTGTTCTACATAAAAAAATGTATGCATGACGTCATTGTTATAAAGCTGGAATGGGTTTGATTGTTAACGAGTTGATAGCGGGTTCGTTTCCAACTTGGGCATTCAAATCCTTCCAGCAAATATGTAGTAACAACTCAATTTCTAAAATTATTAACAAATATAGAACGTGAACCAAAATTATTAACAAAGATAGACGTGAAAGAAAAAATAAAGGAAAAGGAAATACAATCAAGACCAAGAACAACAAAGGCACGGAGCTTCATCCGTGAGAAGGAAAACCCATTATAAAAAAACCACACACAAATATAGAAAGAACACTTTAAGATAATGTGAAATTAAAAAAAAAGGTAACACCGCGCGATAATTCGCCATGTCTCGGAAAATGGAGTACGGAATATCTTGACTTTGCTTGAGTTCTCTCTGTCTGTTTGTTATGACAGTAAAAAAGCTTAGCATTAAGAGACTTCGTTCACCGTTTTCCACCGAATCCTGTGTATTAAGTGGGACGCCAGAGCGAAAAGAATGGAAATATTAAATATTTGCACTCCTAGCAGTGGGAATCGAACCCACAACCAGTAGTCGCCTTTACAGTCAAAATTTGTGCTCCTAAGCCACGATTGAACTGGCCTATGTATACTTATATTTATAGTATTGTTATAAACGTAACTTGGTGATTACAGTAAATTCTATTTAAGATTCATATCACACATGATGTCAAGGAATATAACGTGGGAAACTAGCCTAGGACATTTCTTGAAAATGGAATATTTCACAAATTTCCTTATTCTTTCTACCTGTAGAGAATTTGGGAGTCAAGGAGAGTATGCGAGTGTGTTGACTAAAAATAATGAAAAGTTCCCCCCAGTATATTTCAAAAGTATCACTGTCGTTAATGAATTCGGTGGAAAACGGAGAACGGAGTGTCTTAACACTACGTTACCTGTCTACTCGCTACTTCGGTAAATAAGAAATATGCTTTAAAATATTTTTTCTTTATCATCCCGGCAAGAAATAACAATATCAGTAGTGGGTCAGTGTTTCAAAATCTAAATATGTGATAAAATTCTATATTAAATTTATATCTTTAAAAATGTTTAAAAGTAAATTTATATCATTTATTTAATTCAATTTTCGATATATTCACTTATTATAAAGGCTTGAATCTGTTAAACAAAAAACCCATATAAACTTTCACACTAACAAGAACCAAACCTGCAACTACCATAATATACACCACTAACGCCACAACCTAAACTTTGTGTTCAATCATAATAAAATATAGCTAATAGCACTCCTGAATAGCGTAGCTTTCTAATTGTGAAATAATTTTCTTGATCGTTTCAGTATTTCCGAAGATTACCCCTTACAAACAAACTCACAAACTTTACCTCTTTATTATTATTTTTTTTAGCTTCACGCTGTATCCCGCACACAGCAGGGTAGGCAGAGGGAACCTAGTGTTAAGACACTCCGTTCCCCACTTTCCGCCGAATTCGGAGGCATTGCGTGTTAAGTGGCGGAACTCAAGGCCGCGCTTTACCTCGACACCAGAGCGAAGAAAATGGAAATATAATTTCCACTCCTCAAGTGGGAATCGAACCCACAACCAGTCGTTTACAGTCACACGCTTGTGCCACTGGGCCACGACTGGCCACTTTTCTCTTTATTATATTAGTATAGAAGCATAGATAGATAAACACACACTAACAACTAAGCTATAAGGGAGCTACTACATAGAATCCACACACAATGTATAGAACCCTGTCAAATTAAACAATCGACTCATTTGCAGCTAACACAAGCGTTTACGAACGAGCGTTAAGTGTGACGTAGTTCTAAATATATCCATTGACACATATCGCAGTACTGATATGGCAGGCGGAAAGAACTGACACGATTTTGTAATAAAAATTATATTTGCATCTTTTATACACAATTTCTACTTATATTAAGACAAAGAAGAGAGAGATCCTAGAAAACACCCCCAGTCTTCTGGATTCTGTATGAAATTGATATATTTATACATTTCGGTGCATCATTCAGTCATCTACTGTGCCTGTGCCACTTTGAAACCACACACAAAAAAGAGAAAGAATAGTTTTAAACATTTTAAAGTGTTATTCTTTCTTTTTTTTTTAGCTTCACGCTGTATCCCGCACACAGCAGGGTAGCCAAAGGAAACCTAGTGTTAAGACACTCCGTTCCCAACGCACCGCCGAATTCGGAGGCTTGCGTGTTAAGTGGCGGGACTTAACGTCGCGCTTTGCCTCGACACCAGAGCGAAGAAAATGGAAATATAATTTCTACTCCTCGAGTGGGAATCGAACCCACAACCAGTCGTTTAACAATCACACACTTGTGCCACTGGGCCACGACTGGCCACAAGTGTTATTCCACTTAGAAAAATTGAATAAGACATTTAGAAAACGTATAAAAAATTGAACGCAGCGGGATTCGAACCCGCGTCTCCTGAATACCGTCCAGGCGCTCTCACCACATCTACTATCAGTTGCGTCGAAATTTATTATTTTTGTTGTTATCTGAGAGAAAGAATGTGTTGATCGAAATGATGTTTAATTGTTAAATAATTTGTCAGCCATTTGAAAACAAAAAATTTTAACACAGTATATAAAAGAAAAAGGATAATTAAGTAACTTGTTACAAATACCATTATATTTTGTGGCTAAATTCATCAACCAAAGGGGATAGATCAATGTGAAAATATATTTGAAAAAAAAATACATATATTCTTTTTAGCTTCACGCTGTATCCCGCACACAGCAGGGTAGGCAGAGGGAACCTAGTATTAAGATACTCCGTTCCCCACTTTCCGCCAAATTCGGAGGCATTGCGTGTTAAGTGGCGGAACTTAACGCCGCGCTTTACCTCGGCACCAGAGCGAAGAAAATGGAAGTATAAAATATTTCCACTCCTCGAGTGGGAATCGAACCCACAACCAGTCGTTTACAGTCACACGCTTGTGCCACTGGGCCACGACTGGCCACTGAAAAAATATTATAAATTATAAATATATATAGCAACTCGCCTGCGTAAAATAGAAGACTATTATTTCATTTCTCACCCCCCCGCCCGTTCATATATAAAAAAACTAGCGGCCCGCTCGCGGCTTTTCAGCGTAAACTCCATGACTGTTTCGTTATATTGCAACCCTCGGAAGTGGATATTTAAAAAATAAAGTAGCCATTGTTTAACCTGGGATTATTAACTATATTTATGCCAAATTTCATTGCAATCGATCAAGCTATTTTGATTTTTGATATAAACTTTCATCCCTTATTTCAAGCCTTTAGAGATTAATTTTTGAAAAATAAATAGCCTATGTTTCACCCTGATTTTTTTACTATTTTCATTTTAAATTTCATTCAAATTGGACAGGTAGATTAGCCGTGAAAGCGTAACAGACAAACAGATAAACTTTCGCATTTATAATATAAGTATGGGTACAACAATATAATTTATATTGTCAATTTATTTTTACTTAATGAACCTATTAAAATAAAATAAAGTAAATATACACTAAATATTAGGGAAATATTATCAAAATATAAAAACTTTCTGAGATAAGCACACACGTGTGTGCTAACACACACAAGCAAACAGATAAACAACGCAAAAAAGTTAAAAATCATTTATCGTTGCCCCTTATAATATATAATATTTTTCTCATGTATCTTCCACGTACAGACAGCGATCAGTTACATTTTTAATATATGCATAGATAAATAAATATTGAGCAACATCTTAGACAGTACATTCATACTCTATTAGAGCGAAAGGTGTTAAGCGACGCTAACTAAAAATTCCGAAGTAAGAATTTATGTGTCACATTATTATTCATATATCATTTTTTTTTCAGCTTCACGCTGTATCCCGCACACAGCAGGGTAGACAGAGGGAACCTAGTGTTAAGACACTCCGTTCCCCATTTTCCGCCGAATTCGGAGGCATTGCGTGTTAAGTGGCGAAACTTAACGCCGCGCTCTACCTCGGCACCAGAGCGAAGAAAATGGAATTATTAAATATTTTCACTCCTCGAGTGGGAATCGAACCCACAACCAGTCGTTTACAGTCACACGCTTGTGCCACTGGGCCACGACTGGCCACAATCATCATGTATCATAAATCTTAAATTAAATTCTAGGGGCCAGTCATGGCGCAGTGCCACAAACGTGTGACTGTAAACGACTGGTTGTGGGTTCGTTCTGGTGACGAGGTACAGCGCGGTGTTAAATTCCGCCACTTAACACGCAATTATTATTTTTTACGGCGGGCACCAGAGCGAAGAAAATGGAAATATTAAATATTTCCACTCCTCGAGTCGGAATCGAATCCATAACCAGTCGCTTTAGAGTCACACTTTGTGCCTATATAATAATCTATACATGTACCTAATACAAAATGAGGTTCTAGTGGCGCAGTGAGCCATTGTCTGACTGGGAACGTGATGGTCGTGGGCTCAATCTCATAATCATATATTATACGACTTTCGTTTCCCCGCGCGGCGTTAAGTTTCGCCATTTAACATGCAATGTCTAGATTTCAGACGTAAAGTAGAGAACGGAGTGTCTCAACACTGTGTTCTGTTCAACTACTAAAAAAAAGCAAAATTAAAAATTTTGAAAAACCCACGACGGTTTAATTGTAATTGAAAAAGGATAAAATAACTGTAAATCCCCCGCCTAAATGAATATATGTAACGAGATGATGGGGACGACTCCGTCGGGGGCTGTCATTACTTTAAGTTTGCACAAATCTTCTCATAGGTTTTCTTGCTGTTAAAACAGGTTCCCAAAAAATTAAAATATTAATATGAATTTACGGTTTTGATAACTGGTATTTTAAAAACTTTAAAACGAAATCTATACTGTTAGCTACTATATTTAAAATAGGGATTGCAACTGGCAGCCCCCGACGAAGTCGTCCCCATCATCTCGTTACATATATTCTTTTAGGCGGGGGATTTACAGTTATTTTATCCTTTTTCAATTACAATTAAACCGTCGTGGGGTTTTTCAAAATTTTTAATTTTGCTTTTTATTTTAAACTTTTTAAAGTGAATAGATACACATTATATATTATTACATAATATCGAAATACTTTATAATAATCTTCATGCAAATCCAAAAGAAATTATAAACCCAATGCTTTCTGGTTATCAAATGCTTATTGCAGCGCCTGGCAGATTGTCACCGTAACATTTCCACGAAACTTAAGTCTAACCAAGTCAGTGAAAATCACAAAACCCACTAGTAGTTTTGATTTTGAACAAACTAATTTATACTGGAGCGCCCCGTGGTAGTTCGTGATATGGCATATAAAAACACGCAGTAATTAAACCAGAACCTATCACAGAAAACTGCATCTAAATAGGTTTCACACAAAAAATAAAAGCAAATGCTTACTGCAGCGCCCCCTGGTGAGGTGTCACCATGACACATATACGAGAACACGCACTAATTAAGCCTGATCCTATCTTTGATAACTGCATCCAAATTGGACTTGTAGTTTTAGCTTTGCATAATTAAATGTTTAATGCACCCCCTGGCGTGTTCATAACGTAAAAAAAATACCTAAAAACTTACACCAAGTAAAGGTAACTCTAATACTAAAAACTCTGCGCAATCGGACTAGTAGTTGTAGCTTTGCATTAAATATTACAAACAAATGTTTACTGCAGCGCCCCCTGGTGAGTTAACACCATAAAACATATCCAAGAACATGCAGTAATTAAACTTGAACTTATCATTGACACTGCATCCAAATCAAATTCGTCATTTTATCTTTGCACAAACAATATTTTACTGCAGCGCCCCCTGGTGGCTTGTCACTGTAATATAAATTTAAAAACATGCTATAAGCAAAGCGGAATCTAAAACTGAAAACTCTTTTCAATCGTACTAGTCGTTTTGGTTTTACACAAAAAAATAGAAGCAGCTACTTACTGCAGCGCCCCCTAGAGAGTTAACACATACATGAAAATATGCACTAAGTAAACATACATGACACATATATGAAAATATGCACTAAGTAAACTTGAATCTATCATTGAAAACTGCATTTAAATCGGACTAGTAGTTTTTGCTCTGCATAAACAAATGTTTACTGCAGCGCCCCCTGGTGAATTTTCACCGTAACCAAAAAACAAAAATCTTAAAATATGCACAAAGCAAAGCTAAATCTAATTCTGAAAACTCTATCCAATCGGAAAAGTCATTTCGGTTTTAGACAAACAAATACAAGAAAATTTTTGGTTTTACACAAAAAAGTACAAACAAATGCTTACTGCAGCGCCCCCTGATGAGTGGTCACTGTAGCACATATATAAAAAGATGCACCAATTAAGCCTGAACCTATCCTTGAAAGTTACATGTAAATCGGACCAGTAGTTTTTGATTTGCATAAACAAATGTTTACTGCTGCGCCCCCTGGTGAGTTTTCCCCGTAACAAAAAAAGAAAAATCTTAAAATATGCATCATGCAAAGATGAATCTTTTTATGAAAACTCTTTTTAATCGGAGCAGTAGTTTCGGTTTAGATAAATAAATACAAAAAAAGTACAAACAAATGCTTACTGCAGCGCCCCCTGGTGGTTTGACACGATAAAACATATCCAAGAACATCCACCAATTAAACCTGAATCTATCACTGAAAATCTATTGAAATCAGACTATTATTTTTTGAGATAATTGAAAACATTCGTTTTCACGTAAAATGCTTACTGCAGCGCCCCCTGGTGAGTTAAGACAATAAGACATATCTAAGAACATACGCCAATTGAACCTTAACCTATCATAGAAAACCGTATCAAAATTGGACTTATAGTTTTGGAAATAATTGACATAGTAATTTGCACAAACACACAAACAAACAAACAAACAAACAAACAACCTCTCACCCCAAACACATATACAGTCGCCGTTCCGTCGCGGGTAAAAATTAACTAGACCCATTTTCCACATATAGAAACTATTATTAAGCTATTAATACTCGTAAGAATGTTGTAAGCACGCGATGATGGACGGCCACCAGAGCAAGATATAATTTATAAATATTTATGTGTTTTAGGTAAAATCGTAGAGCTCGCTGAAAATATAACAATAGGCTATTCTCTACCGTACTGTATAAAGTTATTTTAATCAATTTCCGTTAATAGTTAATATTTCCATTTTCTTCGCTCTGGTATCGAGGCCAAGCGCGGCGTTAAGTTCCGCCACTTAACACGCAATGCCTTCGAATTCGGCGGAAAGTGGGGAACGGAGTATCTTAACACTAGGTTTCCTCTACCTACCCTGCTGTGTGCGGGATACAGCGTAAACAAAAAAAAAAAAAAAAAAGGGACATTTAGAAAAGGTATAACAATATGAACACAGCGAGATTCGATTTCGAATCGAGAAATGAACCTCTTGCCACCTCAAAGACTAACTTCGACACTAACCTCCCATTCCCTATACCTACCAACATCTCTACGCAAATCGTAAACGCTTTGCCCTCAACTTATCTGCATTCACAATTATCATAACCTAATTTCAAGCGGCGTCTGGCCGAGCGTCTGGTTAGCTGCCAACATCAGTCAGATACATATATGTACATATATACAATGTAAAATATATGTTGGCTGTGCGTCCATCAATCATTGTATGTAAAAATGGCGCTTACATATTTTAAATATAGCAATTTTAATTTATACTAGCTGTAGCTTGTGACTTTGTCTGCATAGTAATGACAACCAAAGTAGCCAAAAAAATTAAAGTCAGTTGTAGCTTGTGGGCACTAAGTGTGACTGGTCGTGGATACGATTGCAACTCGAGGAATTGAAATATTTAATATTTCATTTCTTATGCGGCAACGCGCATTGTTAAATTACGCTTAAAACGTAATGTCTCCAGAATTCGACGGAAAGTGAAGGACGGAGTGTCTTAACATTAGGTTCTGTGCCTACCTTGCCGTATGCGGGATACAGTGTAAAAATAAAAAAAAAATAGGACTTTCTTACAAAGTAACTACTCAGACCTCCTTAATCGCAAAACTACTGGCTTTTTGACAAATTTCAAACTCACTTAATATATCAAAATTTCCTATATGTACTTGTTTCTTGTATGTTCATTTTAAAATCTATCATTTTTTGTTTATTCATTAGTTAAGTAACAATAGGACAGTGGTGGCGCAGTGGCACAAGATAACGACTGGTTGTGGGTTTGATTCCCACTCACGGAGTGGAAATGTTTAATATGTCGAGGCAAAACGCGGCGTTAAGTTCCGCCATTCAACATGTAATGCCTCCAAATTTGGCGGAAAGTAGGGAACGGAGTGTTTTAACACTAGGTTCCCTCTGCCTACCTTGCTTGTGTGCGGGATACAGCATGAAGCTAAAAAAAGAAAAAAATAGTCATATATCATACTCTTCCGTTCGCATAATTTACATAACAAGGCCCCAAAGTTTTTTCGCTTTTTTCGTTCGCGTTTTAATCTAATAAGTATAAAGCACAGTGGCCATAGTACTTTCATTATAAAACCCAACGGGCCTTTCAAACCACAATATAATATTATAAATGAGAAAATCTATATTTCTGTCAGTTACGACTAATCTGCCGGCCCGATTTGAATAAAATTTTGAATGTAAATAGTTAAAGTTTTTCAAAATATCAACCCCTAATATATTGAAATAGGGGGTGAAAGTTTTATATGAAGCTACACAGGCGAAACCATGAGTGGTTACTCGAATAAAGTAACAAATATAAAAACTAGTGTTGTCACACTAAATTCCCTCCGCTTACCACAAATTACTAGGGATGTGCGTATATAACACAATAAATATAGCCAGTCGTGGCGTAGTGGCACAAGCGTGTGTGACTGTAAACGACTGGTTGTGGATTCGATTCCCACTCGAGGAGTGGAAATATTTAATATTTCCATTTTCTTCGCTCTGGTGCCGAGGTAAAGCGCGGCGTTAAGTTTCGCCACTTAACACGCAATGCCTCCGAATTCAGTGGTGCGTGGGGAACGGAGTGTCTCAACACTAGGTTCCCTCTACCTACCCTGCTGTGTGCGGGATACAGCGTGAAGCTATAGTAAATATAATCTAGTAGTATAAAATTATATAATAGGGTGTGAATTAGAGCGTGAAGCATTTAAATAACAACTGCAAGTCGCCATTTTGATAAAACATGACTCACATGTCAGAGATAAGGATTATATTTATATCCTCATTTTAATATAATCATTATTATGTTATTATCTTTTTAGTCAGAGGAGACCTAGTGTCAAGACACTACGTTCTCCGCTGGCAGTCCGAATTCAAAACTTATCGAGTTGATAAACTTTACCGAACAACTAAAACTGTGCTGCCTTACTAGAGCTGAAAAATTTAAATAATTTAGACATAATTATCAATAAAATACGCGGAGTGTCTTTACACTAGGATGAAGTACAAAACTCGGGATATTTAAAGTTTTTTTTTTACCATTTTTAAAGTGTTCTTCCACACTTAGGAAAATTGAAAAAGACATTTAGAAAACGTAAAAAAATTTGAACGCAGCGGGATTTTATACGTTTTCTTTAAATGTCTTTTTCAATTTTCCTAAGTGTGGAATAACACTAAAAATTTTTAAAAGTATTTAATAAATAGCATTCCCTCTTGCCAAACGATTGTTCGTAGAATAATCTTTGGGAATCAGAAATTTGTAAAAATCTCTCTAAAGAGATGCTTACAACAAAATAAGCTGTAATCGCGCGTATAAGAATTTCGACGCAGCTGGTAGTAGAAAGCATGGCTCAGTAGTAAGAGCGCCTGGACGGTATTCAGGAGGTGCGGGTTCGAATCCCACTGCGTTCAAATTTTTATACGTTTTCTAAATGTCTTTTTCATATTTAAAGTTTCTACGTAAGAGACGGGCAGAAAGCAGCAATATTTTACAATACGAATTAGAAGTACATAAAATTAACAAATGTAAATATATGCTTGACTTACACTTCTGTATGAGTGACTTATTCGTTGCTATAGCAACGCGTATTATACGCGTTCACGGGGCCTCTATTTGTACACTATACATATATCTAGCTAGTATCAATCGAGATGAGTCAATACAATTTGCCTTATTGTGTATTGTTGTGTCTAGAGGCCAGTCGTGGCCCTGCGGACACAAAGTGCGACTGTAAATGCGACTGGTTGTGGGTTCGATTCCCACTCGAGGTGTGGAAATATTTAATATTTCCATTTTCTTCGCTCTGGTGTCGAGACAAAGCGCGGCGTTAAGTTTCGCCACTTAACATGCAATGCTTCCAAAATTCGGCGGTAAATGGGGAACGTAGTATTTTAACACTAGGTTCCCTCTGTGTACCCTGCTATGTGCGGGATACAGCTTGAGGCTAAAAAAAATGAAAGAAAAAGGATATTAGAGACACTAACACTACCATGTGTTTGACATACACTTTTGTATAAATGGTAATCAGACGTAAGACGTAATCAGACGTTGCTAAGGCAACGCAGAGTTTACGCAGCAATAAAGGCTTACTAAAAAAATAAAAAGATAGAAAAAAAATAGAAAATAGTCGTAAATATGTAAATAGAGTAAAATTAACACTTAATCATAGTTTTCTTGAAGTAAAAATGTTATCCTCACTTCTGACCATGACAAATTAATTAACGATTGCATAAAATTAGATAAACGTAAGGCTGTATGTTAAGTGATCTTTTCTTTTTTATGAAAATCGTTTTCTTTAAATGTCTTTTTCAATTTTCCTATGTGTGGAATAACACTTTAAAAAATGTTTAAAAGTGATCTTTTCTTTTTAATTAATTAGGGGGGGGGGGGGGGGGCGAAGGGGGCGGAGGTGTCAAACGAGCAGAAGGACCACCTGATGGTAAGTGGTTACCTTCATCCATGGACATCCACTATATAAGGAGTTGTGGATGCGTTGCCGACCTTCAGAGTGAAGGAGGGAAAGAGGAAGAACGGATAGGTATAGAGAGAGCTTGCATGTCACCCAACCGGAACATAACAAATATATATTTTTTTAATAATTTAATTTATATCACTATGGACATAAGGTCTGTACGGGTCTTTTTTTAAAATAATATTTTTTAATATATAAATTCCTAGTCACATAAGATATTTGGCGGTTCGTCTTTGACATGATAGTGGTCGCGAGCCAGTCGGAGGACTAATATTCTACCACCAAGTTAGTTACGGCTCTTACTGGATTCTACCCAGCAGCGGTGGGTATTGTATTATTTTTTTAGCTTCACGCTGTATCCCGCACACAGCAGGGAAGGCAGAGTGAACCTAGTGTTACGACACTCCGTTCCCCGTTTATTGTATTGTTAACTCTTCATAATTGTACAGTTGAAAAAGATTATTAAAAAATCTTATCTGCTAACACCATGAATAAGTTATAACAAAGCGTATAAGAATTTCGACGCAGCGGATAGTAGAACGCATGGCTCAGTGGTGAGAGCGCCTGGACGGTATTCAGGAGGAGCGGGTTCGAATCCCGCTGCGTTCAAATTTTTATACGTTTTCTTTAAATGTCTTTTTCAATTTTCCTAAGTGTGGAATAACACTTTAAAATGTCTAAAAAGTAAAAAAATCTTAGCGGAAAACGGAGTGACTTAACACTAACTCTATCTACTTCATAAAAAACGAATTAGGAGATGCATGACGCTATAACACGTAAAGGAAAAATAATGAAAAAAATATCTGGCTCTTAATTTGGCGAAATGACTCACGTCCATTGAAACATGTGACTAGAGTATGATTAATAATACATTTTTAGGTCAAAATCAATTGTTATTCAATTGTGTTATTGTTTAATAAATGTAGAGGCTAAAATATTCCTCCTTTATATCTATACAAATATACAAATAAATAAAATTGAAGTGTCAGTTTGCAATATTAAAATAACCTCTTTTACTATATATATACCTATGTACATATGTAGTGCACACGGTATTTTTTCTTTAGCTTCACGCTGTATCCCGCACACAGCAGGGTAGGCAGAGGGAATCTAGTGTTAAGACACTCCATTCCCCATTTTCCGCAGAATCCGGAGCCATCGCGTGTTAAGTGGCGGAACTTAACGCCGCGCTTTGCCTCGAGACCAGAGCGAAAGAAATGGAAATAATAAATAATTTCCACTCCTCGAGTGGTAATCAAATCCACAACCAGCTTTAACGTCACACTTTGTGCCACTGGGCAACGACTGGCCTCAACGGTACGTATACCAAAATAACCTCTATAAGGGCTGTACAGATTGTGATGGAACTTTCACTGTCATATAACTAATATAACAGAGTAACTTAGGCTTCTTTTATTTTTTTTTAATTAAATTTCACGCAGACGAAGTCGCGAGCACAGCTAGAGCATAAAATTATCTATAGTACATTATGTAATAATTTTAATCTAATCTGTACACTTACAAAACTTTCGTTTTATACTAGGCATTATAATTTACGACGTTTGGTTATTTTATTCAAAAAAAAAAAAATAAAAAAAAAAAATTGCGCCATTTTAACTAAAAACAATATTTTTTATTTTTTTATCATAATTTTTGATTTAAATAATTATTATGCAATTGTTTAATTCAAAATGAAGAATTTGTAATGAGTAAGAACATTTTGTACAAACAAAAAATAAATTAGTATTTCATTTTTTTATTCAAGTCGTGTAAACTTTCTGAGTTCATTAGAACTCAGAAAGTTTACTTACACGCGATAGTTGGGGGTTCGATTCTCGTTATAGTCATTTTTAATCTTTATATTAAAATATACTAGCAGCATTTGGTTCCGCCACCCAACAGGCAAACTTTCATTAGAAAGAAATTTAAGATAGCTTTCTATATACATTAATATATAAATAAGATTAATATTAATATTATAAACAGCCTAGACTATACCATTCATTTAATATTTAATCATATAATTAAATAAACTAATTAAATATGTGCAATTGAAATCAACAGTCGAACTTACCGCTGTGCCGCGATGACGTCACCCTCCAAATAGTAATCCAGCGGGAACCAAACATCTTTGGCGGTTTTAGCACAAAAATACAACTTCTCCGACTTCTCAACAACAATTTCAACATTCTCGCCAACAGAATTAGATTGTAAATGTTGTGATTGTTGCGCACACACGCCCGGTGCAGGAGTCAACGACCACAGTTCAAAATCGCCGTCAACATTTAAAAGGTAAACACATTTATTTATATCACAATTCTTATTGATCACATTAACAGAAAACAATGGCGTACATGTAATAGAAGTTAGGTATAATAGTAGAATTATACCACTAGTCCGTAATCCGCGCACACGTGCCATTGTTAACGCGACTGTTTGCTTTGTGAAATGAATGTGAATGTATTCTGGTTTCTGTTCTGTGTAGGCGCGAGGCGCCCGCCTGTCAGTTGGCAGTGTTGCCAACTGTCACTTGTTTTATTTTTTTTGTTGTTGTTTAAAAAAGAGGTTTTATATTAGAAACTTTTTTATTTTGTGTTTTATATATACAGTTTAATGTATTTGTTACTGAATATTTAAATCTTTTATTAATTGTCATTTATTCATGCTATTATTTTTGTTATGATATTTGTGTGTGTGTCGTTAAATATATTTTTAGGTTTGTTCATTTTTGTTCACTTTACTTGTGATATGATGTCTTTTTATATATAATTTTAATATTTATATTTCAAATATTTGTTTTTCAAACATGTCAAGGTCATTATAACGTTTATCGTGTCTTTGAAGAGGTGAAACATTTAGATTATAACGTGTTATGTACTTAGTTATAAAACACAATCTCTGTATAAGAATTATGCGTTAAGATAAATCTTTCGTGTGCAACATAGTATGTTTATTACTACAAAGTTCAATATTGTTGTTATTTTATTATTATTATTTTTCAGTTTTACTCTGTTTCTTATTTAGCAGGGTAATCGGAGAGAGCCATTTCTACCAAGACACTCCATTCGTCCAAAATCGGTATATTGTGTGACCTCAACATCACGTTTTGTCTTTTTAAACAAAACGAAGAAACAAAAAAATACAGTTATGATCATTCCATTAGACTCAAGTCCTATTCAAAAGCGCTACTATAGCCTATTCATTACGGACGAAGAATCTAAATAATGTGTCCCTATTGTTCCATTGTACTAAGATTATTATAATGATATCAAAATTTTAAGTAATATCATATCAAATATACCCTTAAAAAATGGTAAAATATTTAAATTGCAACACCAAGTTAATTAGGTTAAGGAAGCTCTTAATGTTTTATCGATTATCGATATTGATTTATATTACAAAAGTCGTAAAAATTTATTTTTATTTAATATATATTGTAATTTATAATAAAATAGCTTCACGTGCTTACATAAACATTATTTATCATATTTGCGACATATACGAGACAAGGACGAATATAGATAAGATTTAAAAAAGATAAACCTTATCAATTTAGTAGTTGAAGGGATTATATAATTCTGAGTACATATATTTAAATATTATCGTTATTAATACGTTTGTGTTATCATTTTATTTTAATAAGTAAGTAATCTTGATAAATTTACGAATCTTTGTGTTAATTGCTTACCTAATTTCAGAAATACGCTTGATTACTGTTGAAGGGTACTTGGATATGTTATAAGAAATGAGTGTGGATTGTAATCCCATTTCATCAACTTTTTTAAAAAATATATCTGTATATTGTCACCCGTGGGGGGACGGGTAAGAATACAATTCCCCCCGCCGCTGGGTAGCGTCCCGTAAAAGGCGGGTAACCCAGTAGTTTGGTGGTAGGAGATTCGTTCTCCGACTGGCTCGCGACCACTATCGTGTCAAAAACGAACCGCCAAACATCTGATAATGTGTTGCGGTTCCATGACATGTAAGCCAGGTCTACCTGTTCCCACCATTCCCATCCTTCCTCCCTTCGTCTGTCCTACATCCCCGAGGCTGGCAACGCATCCACAACTGTAATGTTGTGGATGTCTATGGGCGAAGGTTACCACTTAACACCAGGTGGGCCTTCTGCTCGTTTGCCGTCTTTATTCCATAAAAAAAATATATATTGTAAATTGTTTTTTAACAGTACAATAAATATATCATGTTAACACTATAATAAATACGTCATGTTCAATACATGCATTAAGATATAGGTATATTTTTATCCTTCACACATGATATTCACTTACAGCATTAACAAAAATGGCTTAACGATCAGTTTGTAATCTATAAGATGATAAAATTCTGACGTTAAATTTATATATTTTTACTTAAGTAAATATTTGAAATTGATTGAAGGAAATTGGTTGAAAACATAATAATTTGATAAATCTGCTTACGTATTACTTGAACGGCCCCTAGTATGATACGAGTATAATTATATCGAGTATCACAGCACATTTTACAAATCATAACTGAATGTTTATTTTCAGCTTCACGCTTAATATAGCATAGGATGGAAGATAGATAGAGGTAAATCCACTCGATTTTCAGACATTAAGTGTTTAGTTGCAGAACTCATTGACCAGCCTTCTTTTACGAGAGAAGAGTAATGAAAATAATTTATTTGAATTCAAAACCATCGCGTTTACTGTCACTGCACCATGATAACCTATTACTATTTTTACTATCAATAAGTAATTCATAGATTATATATAATTTGCTATCAAATGTACGATCACTAATTATTTATCTATTATTATAAAGGCTTAAGGCAGTTATCATTTAAAAATATAACGATAATACAAAAAGCACGCACATGACTAGCGCAATCTATTACAGCGGAAGTTGTAAGTTGCATTCGTGGGTGGGTGATTGTTTGTACGTAAATGTTTTGATTTGCGAAAGACTATTCATTTGTAAGGAGTCTACTTCTTAAATTATTTTTTTTTTTACTTTCTCTACTTCTTAAGTTTTTTTTTTACTTTCACGCTGTGTCCCGCACACAGCAGGGTAGGCAGAGAGAACCTAGTATTAAAATACTCCGTTCCCCACGCACCGCCGAATTCGGAGGCATTGCGTGTTAAGTGGCGGAACTTAACGCCACGCTTTACCTCGACGCCAGAGCGAAGAAAATGTAAATATTAAATATTTCCACTCCTCGAGTGGGAATCGAACCCACAACCAGTCGTTTACAGTCACACGCTTGTGCCACTGGGCCACGACTGGCCACACTACTTAAGTTATACGATTTTTGTTCAAATCAATATTGATTGAAGAAATAGATAGATTTTAATTTATTATTAACAATTATATGAATGAAATTATTGCAATGATGAATGAAATGATTTGGGGCCAATCGTGGTGCAGGGACAAAGTGTGACTGTGAAGAAATTGTTTATGGATTCGATTCCCACTCAAAGAGTGGAAATATTTAATAACCAGCAGGCCGCTCGCAGCTACGCCGCGTAAACTACATAGCTGTTGCGGCATTACGCAACACTATGGGGTGGATTTTTGAGCAATAAAGTAGCCTATGTTTAATTTTGGATTATTAACTATATTTATGCCAAATTTCATTACAATCGGTCAAGCGGTGTCGACTTTTCATATAAACTTTCATTCTTATTTCAGCCCTTTAGAGGTTGATTTTTGAAACAATAAGTAGCCTATGTTGGATCCAGTTATTGTTAGTAGTAACAATACATGAAAATAGTTTCATTCTAAATTTCTACTAAATCGGACCTGTAGATTAGCTGTGAAAGCAAGACAGACAAACACACAGATATTCCCATTTATAATATAAGTATAGATCGATCCTTTTTTCGTTCTGGCGTCGAGGCAAAGTGCGGTGTTAAGTTAATTATAGGATGTTCTACCTCTTTAATAAAAGCATACTCGTAGTAAAATCATTAATGCATAAATGAATCAATGACTTACTGAATTTTGTAACACAATAAAATATACTATAACATAACGATATTTTATTTTTTGAACAACTTAAGTCAGACTCTCCGAACTCTCTTCTATTCTCTCCGAAAAATACCAAATTAAGTCGTGGTCCACTTTTCTCCTATGGTACATACTTGGAGTAAGATACTAACAGATATAACAGATTGTTTCCTCTTACTAAGTAGACCTTTATGATATGTACATTTTAATGTGACTAGTAGTTATATTGACTCTACCTTACGTAAGTACCTTAATGATAAAAGAAAATGATTGGATGTGGCCAGTCGTGGCGCAGAGGCATAAGCGTGTGACTGTAAACGACTGGTTATGAGTTCGATTCCCACTCGAGTAGTGGAAATATTTAATATTTCCATTTTCTTCGCTCTGGTGTCGCGGTAAAGCGCGGCGTTAAGTTCCGCCTTTTAACACGCAATGCCTTCGAATTCGGCGGTGCGTGGGGAACGGAGTGTCTTAACACTAGGTTCCCTCTGCCTACCCTGCTGTGTGCGGGACAACGTGAAGCTAAAAAAAAGATATTCATTCCCCTAATTGGGGGTCGAACCCATATACAGTGAGAATTCGTATCACACTGTATTAAATTCCTCTTCAAAATAAAGGAACAGCAAATTGTTACTTATACAAGATAGTTTATATTCTTTATAAGTAGTTATATCAATTACTCGTAAAGTATTCAAAGAAAACGTAGGGATAAGTCAGGTTTTTCCTATCATACCTCTTATTAAGGTATGGGCAAAACCAGAGTGCGACAATATCTCTAAAAGTACACAGTAGGCACTTTATTTACTAATCAACACGATAAAGTAAGTGATAAGTGTATATTTTTTTTAATTATTTTTTTATATTTTCACGCTCTATCCCGCGCACAGCAGGGTAGGCAGAGGGAATATAGTGTTAAAGCACTCCGTTCCTCACTTTCCGCCGAATTCGAAGGCTTTGCGTTTTATGTGACGGAAATTAACGCCGTGACTTACCTCTGACACCAGAGCCAAGGAAAGGGAGATATTAAATATATCCACTCCTCGAGTGAAAATCGAACCCACAACCAGTCGTTTACAGTCACACGTTCGTGCCACTGCGCCACGACTGGCCCCAAATATAAACCATAATTAAATTTAAACCTCCAACTATCAAGCTCACTCAGATATGACATACATAGAGTATAGTAGACGATATAATGTTATCACATATTAGATTTAACCTGTCCTGCCGTTGGGTGGCGTGCCGTAAGAGGCGGGGAACTCAGTAACTTGATGGTAGGAGATTCGTCCTCCGACTGGCTCACGACCACTATAATTTCCAAGACGAACCGGCAGACATCTGATGATATGTTCCGGTTTGAAGATAGTTAAGCCAGCTACCCTTATACCTATCCTCCACCTCATTTCATTTACCCATTTTTACGTCCTTCACTACTACTTATTTTTTCAAAAATCAACCTCTAAACGGTTGAAATAGAGGATGAAATTTTATATGAAAACTCTAAACCGCTTGACTGATTGTAATGAATTTTGGAATATATACAGTTGATAATCCAAACTTAAACATAGGCTACTTTATTTTTCAAAAATCTACCCTCGAGGGTTGCAATATAACGAAGCAGTTACGCAGCTAATGCGGCCAAGCCGAGAGCGGGTCGTTAGTAGAAAATATATGCGATTAATTTAGTTAAAAATAGTTTTATTTTAAAACAATCAATTCAATTCGATATAAATATATATATAGAATAACAATTTGTGGCCAGTCGTGGCCCAGTGGCACAAGCGTGTGACTGTAAACGACTGGTTGTGGGTTCGATTCCCACTCGAGGAGTGGAAATATTTAATATTTTCATTTTCTTCGCTCTGGTGTCGAGGTAAAACGCGGCGTTAAGTTCCGCCACTTAACACGCAAGCCTCCGAATTCGACGAAAAGTGGGGAACGAAGTGTCTTAACACTAGGTTCCCTCTGCCTACCCTGCTGTGTGCGGGATACAGCGTGAACCTATAAAACAAAAAAAAAATAGTTAAAAATAGTTTTATTTTAAAACAATCAATTCAATTCGATATAAATATATATTTAGAATAACAATTTTTCAATGGTACTCACGTGTCAGTACTGAAAGTTATCTATATGATAATATCCAATCAGTTTATATTACATGATGGCACATTGACATCGTCTACGAAAACTGATTATTGATAATTTTGATTTAAAAATGATAAGAAAAAATAATAGACATGTTATGTAAGTTGTTTTTATATTTATTGCTATAATATTGTAAATGAATAAAGGAATTTATGTATAAAAAAAGAGATTGGGGCACAAGCGTGTGACTGGTTGTGAGGTCGATTTCCACTCGAGGAGTGGAAATATTTAATATTTCCAATTACTTCGCTCTGGTATCGAGGTAAAGCGCAGCGTTAATTTCCGCCACTTAACACGCAATGCCTCCGAATTCGGCGGTGCGTGGGGAACGGAGTGTCTTAACACTAGGTTCCCTCTGCCTACCCCGCTGTGTGCGGGATATAGCGTGAAGCTATTCAATTTTGTTTTTTTTTCTTACTAATCATAAAAAAATTGTAGAAATGGTAAAAATAATATAAGTCAGTTAAATATTATGATATGTTACGATTTAATAAAAAAAAAGTATTATGATATTTAAAATAAAATAAATAATTTAAGCTAATGCACCAATAAAAAATAAATAAATAAATAAAATTAAATAGAATAAAAATAAAGTATAAAATAAATAATGATCAAACTGTTTTTGTTACTCTGTGTTGTCGCTGTTTTGTACACAATTAGGTTGTGTATTGTTGCTTTGAGGGTATGTTTTAAATTCCTTGTTTAAAGTAAAATTTATTGTAAGAATAATATGTTAAACTAGTGATATTATGATTGTCGAAGTTTTAATTTAAAATATGTTTAGGTATAGTCATAATTTTCTCAAGTAAGTGAAATGTAATTTCTTTTTGAGAAATAAACTATCTTTAACCATATATAAGCTTATATAATATTAAATATAATATTAAATAATTATATAAAAAAACCTTCGTTATATTTTATACTTGGTTTCGCAATACAAAATTACAGTATAATTTCTTATAATCAGTCAAGAAGCGAGAAGAGAGTTCCAACCGCCAGAAGCCTTTCTTCATTTGGCTTTCAGACCACTATTATATAAGTATCTTATTAGAACTCTATTCTTTATGCGATACTTTATTCTAGTAAGGTAAAGCGCGGCGTTAAGTTCCGCCACTTAACACGCAAGCCTCCGAATTCGGCGGAAAGTGGGGAACGGAGTGTCTTAACACTAGGTTCCCTCTGCCTACCCTGCTGTGTGCGGGATATAGCGTGAAGCATTTTTTTTTTTTTTATTCTAGTATCATCGCATTCTGTTCGTAAAGTGATCGTTCGTAGAAGTAACAATAATTATGTCATTTTATGACTTCGTAGACTCTTATAGTCATAATGCATATATCCTATTTTTTTTAAATCAATTAAACCATATATTATGCGTATGCCTAATACCTCTAATCAAATTGCGGCGTTAAGTTCCGCCACTTAAACGCAATGCCTCCGATTTCATCGGTGCGTAGGGAATGGAGTGTCTTAACACTAGGTTCCCTCTGCCTACCCTGCTGTGTGCGGGATACAGCGTGAAGCTAAAAAAAATCTCTTCAATTTTGAAACTGTAACAGTTCAAGATGTAGACCGTTTCGTATGATAAAGGCAAAGTTTCAATTGACGTAAACAATAAGGCGCTCGTTGATAAATATTTTGTAAGAAAAATATTATTTATATGTTTAAAAGATTAGATATAAATCTACTAAATGATTAAGTGTTTCCTCATGAATTTCATTCTTGTGCAATTTCTTGATTTTTAAAGTGACTTAGGCTGTATTTTTTTAGGTGTTATCGCCAAACTTTTTACTGAGTGGATCAATATTGATTGTGATGGTGAAGATGATGAAAGACAAGGTGTTAAAGCCACTTTTCTAGTATTAATATAACATATTATTTTTGTAATATTAATAAAATATATTAAAAGAAATATAATATCAATAAATATTAAGAAATATGTGAAAGATAGTCATAGTAAGTCATATTAATACTATGTAATAGATTTTTACCTGTGGGGGGGGACGGGTTAGAATACAATTCCCCCCCGCCGCTGGGTAGCGTCCCGTAAAAGGCGGGTAACCCAGTAGTTTGGTGGTAGGAGATTCGTTCTCCGACTGGCTCGCGACCACTATCATGTCAAAGACGAACCGCCAAATATCTGATGATGTGTTCCGGTTCGATGGCATGTAAGCCAGCTCTCCCTATTCCCACCATTCCCATCCTTCCCCCCTCCTTCTGTCCTATATTCCCAAGGCTGGCAACGCATCCATAACTTTAATGTTGTGGATGTCTATGGGCGAAGGTAACCACTTAACACCAGGTGGGCCTTCAGCTCGTTTGCCTCCTTTATACCATAGAAAAAAAAGATATTTATAAGTCACATTTATTATATAAGAGATTAGATTAATATTGAAAGAAAACTGGACTCTCTTATGGTATGTTTTATAAACTTAGTTAAAGCTTACTTAGTTTTAAGCTCTGATATTGTTAATGAAAAAAGGAATTTCTATATAAAGAAAAAAATATTATTTTAAAAAAAGGTACAGACCTTATGTCCGTAGTGGTATAAATTAAATTGTAAAATAAAAAATGACTCACTTCTTAAAATAATAATATAAACAGAAATAACGAAAGAATTGAATCTTTTACAAGCACGGCGTGGAAGTGAAATTTAAAATGTCAGTTATCATAAAACTAACTATATAAAGCTTTTGCTTATAAAATGAATAAAAAATAAAAAAAAACATAAAAAAGCCTTTTATTTCTTGCAAACTTACATGTACATTTATACAACTTACATTTAGTGAGATGACATAAATTTATACTATGTACTAGTTATATATAACACACACACACACACACACACACACATACAAATATTATATACTTACAAAAAAAAACATGCAACAGCTTTTGCTTAATATTTTTTTAATAATTTATAATTCTTTAAAACTATTAATTCGATTGTTTTATTTAGTAATAAATACTTCAGGCTTTCTAATCGTACGTTCGGTAGGTTTGGTCTTTCTAATTGTAGTCTTTACTGAGTGGATCAATATTGATTATTCTTTTTTAAATGTTTGAAAGTGGCATTAAAACCTAACAAGTAGTCTTTTACAAACTTCAAAACAAGTTGAAAATTCACAATTCGATTGTCTTTTTAATTTATATAAAAATACCCGTGGGGGGACGGGTTACAATACAATATCCCTCATACATAAGTATTGTGTTGATATTTACGACGAACAATAATGTTTTTTTTATTCATATTTCACCAAAATACAAATCGCAATAATATAAAAAAAAAAATTTTTTTAGCTTCACGCTGTATCCCGCACACAGCAGGGTAGGGATATTTCCTCTCCTCAAGTGGGAATCGAACCCACAACCAGTCGCTTACAGTCACACGCTTGTACCACTGCGCCACGACTGACCCCAATAATTAATAATTTAAACTATCGATAAAAATAAATCACATCACTAATAAATCATCAATATTTCAAATAACAATATTTCAAGTAAATAGGAAGTGATAAAACTCATATAATCTTGATAATATAATATATATCACAATATCTTGTCTGCACGTTTTTTTGCCTTATAGGCCAGACGAGGCGCAGTGGGTTGTGAGTTCGATTCCCACTAGAAAAATCCATACTTATATTATAAATGCGAAAGTCTGTGTGTTTGTCTGTCACGCTTTCACGGCTAATCTACCGGTCCGATTTGGATGAAATTTAGAATGAAAGTAGTAAAAGTGACTGGGTCTAACATAGGCTACTTAGTTTTTTCAAAAATCAACTTCAAAAGGGTTGAAATAGGGGATGAAAGTTTATATGAAAAATCTAAACCGCTTGACCAATTGTAATGAATTTTGGCATAAATATAGTTGATAATCTAAGCTTAAACATAGGCTACTTAATTTTTAAAAAATGCGCCCCGATTGTTGCATTATAACGAAATAGTTCACGCGGCGAAGTCGCGAGCGGGCCGCTAGTATTTCCAACAATATATATATTTAATATTTCCATTTTATTCTCTCTGGTTTCGAGGCAAGTGCGGCGTTATGCACCGCCAGGGAGCGGAGTGTCTTAACACTAGGTTCCATCCGCCTACCCTGCTGTGCGCTAGATACATCGTGATCGTCGATGATAACTTTAAGTCATATCTGTTTTTTTTAATAACGAATGTGTATTAAAATATTATTTATACATTTACGGCGTTAAGTTCCGCCACTTAACACGCAAGCCTCCGAATACGACGGAAAGTGGGGAATGGAGTGTCTTAACACTAGGTTCCCTCTGCCTACCCTGCTGCGTGCGGGATACAGCGTGAAGCTATAAAAAAAAAAACAAAAAATACATTTAAATTTTCTTAAGTTTTTATTTAAAAAGAAAGGGACAAAAATATCATAATCTTAAGACCGACATTATGATCTAGAATACAATGTTGGACAAAAATGTTCATTTAGCAATTGTTCCGTTTCTGTTAAGGGCAATTATCAATTGTTCATTTGTTTTTACGAAAATTACAATCCATACTTATATTATAAATGGGAATGTCTGTGTGTTTGTCTGTCACGCTTTCACGGCTAATCTACCGATCCGATTTTGATGAAATTTAGAATGAAAGTAGTAATAATTATTGACTCTAACATAGGCTACTTATTTTTTAAAAAATTAACCTGTAAAGGGTTGATATAGGGGATGAAAGTTTATATGAAAAATCTAAACCGCTTGACCGATTGTAATGAATTTCGGCATAAATATAGTTGATAATCCAAGGATAAACATAGGCTACTTTATTTTTAAAAAATCCACCACCGAGGATTGCAATACACCGCAATAGCTATGTATGTAGTTACGCGGCAAAGCCGCGAGCGGGCCGCTAGTTAACAATAAACTCATTGTTAATTGCAGAGCAAAAATTAAGAACTAATTCATTTTCAGCTAATAATGATTTCTATAACCACTTACAAATAATAAAAATAAAATAAAAATAAAAATAGCCTTTATTGCTGCTTACAAAGTTGCTTAAATTTAATAATGGCGATCGTTATTAACATATTCATGTGCAGCTTGTCCTTCGACAAAGGCCTTCTCTAGGCACCTCCACTTCTCCCTATTTTTGGCAATTCTTATCCATTCTGGACCAGCTACCCTTTTAATGTCATCTTCCCAACGATTTGTTTGTCTACCTCGCCTTCTTTTTCCATTTCGAGGGTACCACTTCGTAATTTTTTTGGTCCATTTGTCCATTTTTTGTCTTAACATGTGTCCCATCTCCATTTTAGGGCCCTACACATTGTTATGGCATCTTGAAATTTTGTTTGCTTTTTTATATCTTTTAATTTTACTCTGTCTTTTATTTTAATTCCCATTACACTCCTTTCTATTCCATTTTGACATACTTTTGATTTATTTGCGAGTTTCTCTGTGAGTGCCCATGTTTGGCAGCCGTAAATCAGGCAGGGTAAAATGCACATGTTATATACCTTTCTTTTTTCTTTAATAGTCATGTCTTTATTTTTCATAATTTCACTCAGTGACCAAAATCTTTTCCAAGTGTTTGCTATTTTTCTATCGATTTCCTTATGCATAGTGTCTTTGGGAGATATAAGCTGTCCCAAGTAGACATACTCTTCTACGTAGTCTATTTTTACTGAATTAACCATGATCATATGTTTTCGATCTGTTGGTCATTACTTTTGTTTTACTTGGATTCATTATAAGCCCCGCTTTGGCACTTTCATCAGATAGTTCTTGTAGCATTTTCTCCAGTTTTTGGGGGCATTCTGAAAAGGATTAGGTCGTCTGCAAAGCGTAAATGAGTTAATTGTTCACCGTTTATATTCAGTCCATAGTAATCCCATTGCAGGTTCCTAAATATCATTTCTAGTGCTGCTGAAAAAAGCTTTGGTGATAAGGGATCTCCCTGCCTCACACCTCTTTGTATTGGGAACTCCTCTCCTGTAGTTTCCAGTTTCACTTTGGCTGTGCACTTTGATATAAGCTGTTCTTTTCCCTCTCCAGATATTCTGGCTTTCTTTCCAAGTTGTCTATTTTATTTTTCAGTAATATATTTTCTTCTAAAACTGGTTTTAATTTTTCATCCATTGTTTCCATTATTTTATTCGTCAATTCCAATGTTTGGTTTTGCATTTCAATCTTCATTTGTGGCCAGTCGTGGCCCAGTGGCACAAGCGTGTAACTGTAAACGACTGGTTGTGGGTTCGATTCCCACTCGAGGAGTGGAAATTATATTTCCATTTTCTTCGCTCTGGTGTCGAGGTAAAACGCGGCGTTAAGTTCCGCCACTTAACACGCAAGCCTCCGAATTCGGCGGAAAATGGGGAACGGAGTGTCTTAACACTAGGTTCCCTCTGCCTACCCTGCTGTGTGCGGGATACAGCGTGAAGGTAAAAAAAAAAAAAAATCTTCATTTTATTAAACAAAAGTTGAAATTGATCTTCCATTTTACGTGTAACGAAACGGATTTGTTTATGTTTAATTTTAAAATTAATCTGGCAACACTTATAAGTACAATATCTATCTTGTCTATTCTTATACTATTGTTGTGATTTTTAAATGTATAAGTGGGTAGACTTGAATATAGGAATAATCTCACGTCAAATAATGCTTCGATTTCAACCTCTTGTACTCTTCACTATACTGGATACACTCGCAATTTTGATCGTCACAAATAAGAAATCTTGTTTTGTTATTGTTTTTATATATTGTAATGGTGAAAACTGTGGATTTAACTATGCGTTTAGTAAATATATCGGTAGAGACAGTGACTGTGATGTTTACGGAACGAGCACCGGAATCGGAAAACATCAGAATACTACTTAGAAAAATGTAAGTAATTTCTAATTAAATTGAATGAATTGAATAGCTTCACGCTATATCCCGCACACAGCAGGGTAGGCAGAGGGAACCTAGTGTTAAGACACTCCGTTCCCCACTTTCCACCGAATTTTGGAGGCATTGCGTGTTAAGTGGCGGAACTTAACGCCGCGCTTTGCCTCAGATACCAGAGCGAAGGAAATGAAAATATTAAATATTTCCACTCCTCGAGTGGGAATCGAACCCACAACCAGTCGCGTTTACAGTCACACTTGCGTGCCCCTGCGCCACGACTGGCCCCAATTATATTTATTTAATATTGGCTAATATCCAGGTTCCTTAGAAGGAAGTCGTAAACATACTTAAAGCCGTCTAATTAAATGAATAAATTAAAAATACTGACTTTACCGATACAGAGACCAATTGGGAAATTCCTAGCAACATAGAACTTTTTTTAAAACATTAACAATATATATCTTTTTTTATCTTCACGCTGTATCCCGCACACAGCAGGGTAGGCAGAGGGAACCTAGTGTTAAGACACTCCGTTCCCCACTTTCCCCCGAATTTTGGAGGCATTGTGTGTTAAGTGGCGGAACTTAACGTCGTCCTTTGCCTCGGCACTAGAGTGTAGAAAATGGAAATATTAAGTATTCCACTCCTCGAGTGGGAATCGAACCCACAACCGGTCGTTTACAATCACACGCTTGTGCCACTGCGCCACGACTGATTATAGAAAATAGAAATAATAAATCGTAAACGTGAAATTGATATAAAATTACATCAGGCGCCCGAACAGTCTGATGTCTACAAGATTCACATGTTTTAACAAGACTGCATCTCAAATAGTCAGTATGTGTTCAAGTGCATAGTATTTTAAAGTACAATAAGAATCCTACGAATATATTCCTATTTGTAGCTCCGTCCTCCACGGAGCTACAAATATGAAGCGACGAAGAAGACGTGTATGAAGAGGTTGATGACAGTGGACGAGGCGAGAGAAGTATGCAGGGACCGTAGCGTTTGGCGCTCCGTTCTCACTGACTACCCCGTAAGGAATACAGCGTGAAACTAAAAAAAAACAGTAGCAGTCGTGGGACTGCCGATAGAAGTGAAAACGGAACTATTAAGTTGAGTGTAATTAAAACTATATGCAAAAATTATATGATTTTTTTTATGTTTTATTTATTAGTTACATATGATGGGTTAAACAAATCATGAACAAAATATAAATACAAAGTGGTTGAAAAAATAATTAATATACAATTATCTTAATTATACATAGTATTTATATTTACACGAATTTCAATTTCAATACTATTATCATGTCGCATGTCGGTGACGCGAACCGAGGATTTTACCCTCTACCAAAACGCTCAACGCGCCTAAACAAGTTTTCACTTCAAAAACATATTCCTAATCTAGCTACATCCACACTTATATTATCCATACTTATATATTATAAATGTGACAGTCTGTCTGTTTGACTGACACGCTTTCACGACTAATATATTGGACTGGACTGGATTTGAATTAAATTCAAAATGAAAATAGTCGATGACTGGGGGGCAAACACAGGCTACTTTTTTTTAATTTCACCCCTAAAGCGTGAAATTGGTGATGAAAGTTTGTATGAAAAATCTGAACCGCTTAAGCGATTGTAATGAATTTTGAAATAAATATAGTTGAAAAATCGAAGGTTAAACATAGGCTACTCTATCTTTCAAAAATCCTCCCGCAAGATTTGTAATATAAAGCAACAGTTCTGTAGAGCGGGCTGCTAGTACGGTAATTACATTTTGTTGCATAGATCTAAATGAGTTGCCATCAGCTTTCAGTGAGATACTTATAAGAGTAATATGTACACCAACCAGATAACATCTATGAATTTGCAAGGTTCTGCATCTTTCGTTAGTTTAGCTAACCTTTCCTAATCTTTCATATCCCTTATCGTGAATTTCAAGAAACATCCTAACCCATAATCATAAATATTAATTATTTTTTTTTTGTTTTTTTTTTTAGCTTCACGCTGTATCCCGCACACAGCAGGGTAGGCAGAGGGAACCTAGTGTTAAGACACTCCGTTCCCCACTTTCCGCCGAATTCGGAGGCTTGCGTGTGAAGTGGCGGAACTTAACGCCGCGCTTTGCCTCGACACCAGAGCGAAGAAAATGGAAATATAATTTCCACTCCTCGAGTGGGAATCGAACCCACAACCAGTCGTTTACAGTCACACGCTTGTGCCACTGGGCCACGACTGGCCACATCATAAATATTAATTATTTATAGATATTAAAAGGTTTAAATTTATTCGAGGCATGAATAGAAGTGTCCTTCAGTGTGCTTCGTAAAACAATTTAATCGTCTAGGCCTGTATTAACTGGATAAATAATAGACACTTACTGGTAACAAACTTTAGTTTACCATATTGCAATATGACAAACTTATTAAAAGACAGTCGTGGCCCAGTGGCACAAGCGTGTGACTGTAAACGACTGGTTGTGGGTTCGATTCCCACTCGAGGAGTGGAAATTATATTTCCATTTTCTTCGCTCTGGTGTCGAGGTAAAGTGCGGCGTTAAGTTCCGCCACTTAACACGCAAGCCTCCGAATTCGGCGGTGCGTGGGGAACGGAGTGTCTTAACACTAGGTTCCCTCTGCCTACCCTGCTGTGTGCGGGATATAGCGTGAAGCTATATTTATATTTATTTATTTATATTTTTTATTTTACAAATTTGATTTTACAGAGATACTAACTCGTTTGAAGATAATTTTAAACTGGTTGTTACTTTATGAATTTGAGAATATATATATTTTTTTTTTAACATTAGGAAATCCGTTACGGATACCAGTCCGAGTGGGGACTCGAGACGTGGTTATGTGGGACTCCGGTGAGGCAAGATGGTAACGCCGCCGTTACCCACTAAAACCTGACGGTGCTCCTCCTCGACCGCCACCACCAGCCGGGCTACGGGGACCGGCGGCACTTCGCAGTGTCAAGGGTGATGTAGGTCACCCTCGACAACGAACAGACTTTGTACTTTTTATGTAACAAATAAGCAAACCCTTAAATTCCTGTCATATTCCGCTTATCAGTACAATATACCTATGACTTTCAGTAAATTACATACATATGTATTTATGATGAGATCATTAAATGTTATAAATCAAAAGAAACTTAAGATAAGACAAACTTTATGTTTCCTTAGTTTTTTATAAATCTTACTTAAAGGCTGCTTTGTTTTTTGTTTTTTTGCTTTGCGCTGTATTCCGCACCCAGCAGGGTAGGCAGAGGGAATCTAGTTTTAAGACACTCCGTTCTCCACACACCGCCAAATTCTGGAGGCATTGCGTGTTAAGTGGCGGAACTTAACGCCGCGCTTTGCCTCGAGACCAGAGGGAAGAAAATAAAAATATTAGATATTTCCACTCCTCGAGTGGGAATCAAACCCACAAGCAGTCGTTTACAGTCACACGTTCGTGCCACTGTGCCACAACTGGCCCCTGATATTTTACCCACTTTTTTATACCCTAAAAATACGGAGATAACATTTTTTGAAATTGAAACCTCCGAACCTTCTATATATCAAATTTCAGGAAAATCGTTGGAGTTGTTTCGGAAATCTGAGTTATATCTACTACTGGACCGATTCTACTGGACCGATTTGGATGAAATTTAGAATTAAAGTAGTAAAAATGACTGGGTCTAACAGAGGCTACTTAGTTTTTCAATAATCAATCTCTAAAGGGCCTAAATAGGGGATGAAAGTTTATATGAAAAATCTACACCACTTGACCGATTGTAATGAATTTTGGCATATATATAGTTGATAATCCAAGTTTAAACATAGGCTACTTTATTTTTCAAAAATCCACCACCGAGGGTTGCAGAGGAGCGGGCCTTTAGTATTTATATATATACAAGAATTACTCGTTTAAATATATAAGATATATCTTATTAGATAAAAAAACCTGGGCAATAATTTTTTTATACATTTATAATATAAATACAAATACAATATGTTTTGGTGTTAAGGTTGATATTAGCTTGCAGGACGATTATGTTTTTTAAAGAAAACCACGATATGTGTTCACTTATACGTTGTTTATTTGCGACTGACTCAAGATTTAAACAGATCGAGTACTACACTAGGATCGAAGTAATTATTTGTTTATATATTAAAGAAATACTTAACACAACACAAATTAATTAAAATATAATAATAAAAATACACAAAGACAGTCTTATCACAAAAAGTGATCTTTATCAGATTACCAAAATTATAAAAATTTAGCAAAAAGAGCGTTCATAATGCGGTACAAAAACAACAAAGATGGAATAATAATAAAATAAAATGATTAATTACTTAGGTACGTAAAATATCACAACAAAAATTATAAATTTGGAGCCAGTCGTGGCGCAGTGGCACAAGACTGTAACTGTAAACGACTGGTTGTGGGTTCGATGCCCACTCGAGGAGTGGTAAGGTTTAATATTACCATCTTCTTCGCTCTGGTGTCGAGGTAAAGCGCGGCGTTAAGTTCCGCCACTTAACTCGCAAAGCCTCCGATTTCGGCGGTGCGTGGGGAACGGAGTATTTTAAAACTAGGTTCCCTCTGCCTACCAAAAAAAAAATTATAAAATCCCTAGTTCTTTTTATCGCGTCGAAGTTTTTTCCGCATAGCGGCGTAATCAGAGAGGACCTAGTGTCAAGACACTCCGCCCGAAATCAAGACATTACGTGTTGAGTGCGGGAACTGAACGCCGCGCTTTATCTTAGGTACCAGAGCGAAGAAATAAACATTTAAATATAATAATTCCCCGAGTGGGAATCGAACTCATAACCCTCGCTTTACAGTCAGTGGCTGTCCCACTGTGCCACGACGATCTAACGGTATAAAATATGATTAAAAAAACTTTATTACACACAGTATAAATTAATTAATTGGGGCCAGACGTGGCGCAGTGGCACAAACGTGACTGTTAACGACCGGTTGTGGGTTCGATTTCCACTCGAGGAGTGGAAATATTAAACCTCCAACGCTACTTTTACCCTCTCCTTGGCGTACAATGATATATAAAATTACTAGCGGCCCGCTCCCGGCTTTGCCGCGTTATTTACGTGACTGTTTCGGTATATTGCAACCCCCGGTGGTGGATTTTTGAAAAATAACGTAGCCTATGCTTAACCTTGGATTATCAACTATATATATGCCAAAATTCGTTACAATCGGTCAAGCAGTGTAGATTTTTCATATAAACTTTCATCCCCTATTTTAAACCTTTAGAGGTTGATATAGTATAAGTATGGATAAAATAAATTTCAGAAAATAAATAATAAATCTCTTTTTTTAATTTCCTAAGCGTGTGAATAACATTTTGAAAATGTTTAATAAATAGCATTCTCTCTTACCAAATGATTGTTCGTAGAATAATCTTTGTGTAGCAGAAATTTGTAAAAACCTCTCTACAGAGATGCTGACAACATAAATAAAGTTGTAATAAGCGTATAAGAATTTCGACCCAGCTGATAGTAGAACGCATGGCTCAGTGGTGAGAGCGCCTGGACGGTATCCTGGTGACGCGGGTTCGAATCCTGCTTAATAAAACAGATATTTTTTTGAAAACGTATAACATTTTGAACGCAGCAGGATTCGACCCCACACTTCTTGAAAACCGTCCAAATGCTCTGACTGCTAAACTATTCGTTCTTTTAAAACGTATTCCTAAAATGATTACTAACATATTTTATTAGAATAAAATTCAAAAATCGACATTTTAAAACATTCATTGTTAATTTTTCAGGCTTAGGTTTAAAAATAAATAAAAAAATCAGGCAGACTTTTAACATTTTTTTATTTAATAATAATAATTTATCCTAATTTCAAAATATCACTAAATTATTAAAAAAATTGGCTTTTTATGCGAAGAAACAAAACACGTCTGGCTTTCTTTAATACAAGTTACTTAATATGTAATAATACAGATACATACATAAAACATGCGAATATATTAATTTTTTTTAGCTTCACGCTGTATCCCGCACACAGCAGGGTAGGCAGAGGGAACCTAGTGTTAAGACACTCCGTTCCCCACGCACCGCCGAATTCGGAGGCATTGCGTGTTAAGTGGCGGAACTTAACGCCGCGCTTTACCTCGACACCAGAGCGAAGAAAATGGAAACTTAAATATTTCCACTCCTCGAGTGGGAATCGAACCCACAACCAGTCGTTTATAGTCACGCTTGTGCCACTGCGGCCACAAAAAAAATGTTTTTGTTAATAAATATATATTTTCTTTAACCATAAAAATATCTACATAAATAATATTAAAAATAAAATAATTTATTAATTATATATTTACATATATATAAAAATAAACACATATTTGAAAGCCAGACGCGCCATTTTCTAATACTGAGCGTTTACACTGCGCCTGCGCCGGTCTCCTCGCACACTATCTGATAAGTGATCAGATATTCCGGATACGCCTGGAACAGAGAAAAACGTCACTAAATAAAAAAAAATACATAAATATAAAAAGACATTTAGAAAACGTTTAAAAATTTGAACGCAGTGGGATTCGAACCCGCGCCTCCCGAATATCGTCCAGGCGCTCTCACCACTGAGCCATACGTTCTACTACCAAAGTTAGCTTGTTTAAAAGTATTTAATAAATATCATTCTCTCTTGCTAAAAGATTGTTCGTAGAATAATCTTTGTGTAGCAGAAATTTGTAAAAATCTCTCTACAGAGATGCTAACAACAAAAATAAGTTGTAATAAAGCGCATAATAATTTGCAATTTGCAACGCAGCTGGTAGTAGAACGCATGGCTCAGCGGTGAAAGCGCCTGGACGGTTTCCAGGAGGCGCAGGTTCGAATACCAACGCGTTTATTTTTTTTTAAATGTCTTTTTCAATTTTCCTAAGTGTGGAATAACACTTTAAAAATGTTTAAAGTTACATAAATATAATTAAGTAGCTGATAATAAATAATAAAGAAATCATAGAGTACTGTGACGCCTCATTGTAAGCGCGATGGTTGTAAATTCGATTCCCAGTCGAGGAAATGTTTAATTTAATTTTTTTTTACGCTCTGCTACCTAAGACTAAGCACGGCGTTGAGTTTCGTCACTTAAGACGTAATGTCTCGATTTCAAGCGGACAATGGAGGTCGGAGTGTCTTGACACTAGATTCCCTTAATCTTGCCATGCGGAAAAATATAAAGTTTTTTTAAACCTGTTGAAAATAAAAATAAACACTTTTAATATTTATAAAGTGTTATTTCA
Source organism: Dryas iulia moderata (assembly GCA_019049465.1). NCBI lineage: Eukaryota > Metazoa > Arthropoda > Insecta > Lepidoptera > Nymphalidae > Dryas > Dryas iulia. Next base: position 4,960,902 of record CM032443.1, read on the forward strand.
CACTTAGGGGAAATTGAAAAAGACATTTAGAAAACGTATAAAAATTTGAACGTAGCCGCGGTACACGACGTACTCGGGGTAGCACAGTCCGCCGTGCGAGGGCGCGCCGGCCACGCTGTGGTGTGGTGTAGTGGTAGTGCTAGTAGTAGTGGTGGTGGTGGTGGTGGTGGTGGTGGTGGTTACCTGCTCGCCGCGGTACACGACGTACTCGGGGTAGCACAGTCCGCCGTGCGAGGGCGCGCCGGCCACGCTGTGGTGTGGTAGTGGTGGTGGTGGTAGTAGTGGTGGTGGTGGTGGTGGTGGTGGTGGTGGTTACCTGCTCGCCGCGGTACACGACGTACTCGGGGTAGCACAGTCCGCCGTGCGAGGGCGCGCCGGCCACGCTGTGGTGTGGTGTAGTGGTAGTGCTAGTAGTAGTGGTGGTGGTGGTGGTGGTGGTGGTGGTTACCTGCTCGCCGCGGTACACGACGTACTCGGGGTAGCACAGTCCGCCGTGCGAGGGCGCGCCGGCCACGCTGTGGTGTGGTGTAGTGGTAGTGCTAGTAGTAGTGGTGGTGGTGGTGGTGGTGGTGGTGGTTACCTGCTCGCCGCGGTACACGACGTACTCGGGGTAGCACAGTCCGCCGTGCGAGGGCGCGCCGGCCACGCTGTGGTGTGGTGTAGTGGTAGTGCTAGTAGTAGTGGTGGTGGTGGTGGTGGTGGTGGTGGTTACCTGCTCGCCGCGGTACACGACGTACTCGGGGTAGCACAGTCCGCCGTGCGAGGGCGCGCCGGCCACGCTGTGGTGTGGTGTAGTGGTAGTGCTAGTAGTAGTGGTGGTGGTGGTGGTGGTGGTGGTGGTTACCTGCTCGCCGCGGTACACGACGTACTCGGGGTAGCACAGTCCGCCGTGCGAGGGCGCGCCGGCCACGCTGTGGTGTGGTGTAGTGGTAGTGCTAGTAGTAGTGGTGGTGGTGGTGGTGGTGGTGGTGGTTACCTGCTCGCCGCGGTACACGACGTACTCGGGGTAGCACAGTCCGCCGTGCGAGGGCGCGCCGGCCACGCTGTGGTGTGGTGTAGTGGTAGTGCTAGTAGTAGTGGTGGTGGTGGTGGTGGTGGTGGTGGTTACCTGCTCGCCGCGGTACACGACGTACTCGGGGGTAGCACAGTCCGCCGTGCGAGGGCGCGCCGGCCACGCTGTGGTGTGGTGTAGTGGTAGTGCTAGTAGTAGTGGTGGTGGTGGTGGTGGGTGGTGGTTACCTGCTCGCCGCGGTACACGACGTACTCGGGGTAGCAACAGTCCCGCCGTGCGAGGGCGCGCCGGCCACGCTGTGGTGTGGTGTAGTGGTAGTGGCAGTAGTAGTGGTGGTGGTGGTGGTGGTGGTGGTTACCTGCTCGCCGCGGTACACGACGTACTCGGGGTAGCACAGTCCGCCGTGCGAGGGCGCGCCGGCCACGCTGTGGTGTGGTGTAGTGGTAGTGCTAGTAGTAGTGGTGGTGGTGGTGGTGGTGGTGGTTACCTGCTCGCCGCGGTACACGACGTACTCGGGGTAGCACAGTCCGCCGTGCGAGGGGGCGCCGGCCACGCTGTGGTGTCCTGGGGGCGCGTGCGCCATCTTCATGGCGCTGGCGAGCTGGAAGGCGCGCCCGAGCGTCACGCGGCAGAGCAGCATCTGTCTGTTGGTTTGTATCGACCTTAATTATATTATTTCATTATGTTTAAGACAGACACACACACATACACACACGCACACACACACACACACACACACACACACACACACACACACACACACGCACACACACACACACACACACACACACACACACACAGAGACGCACAAACACATGCACACGCGCGCGCATATACACACTTACGCGCACACACGCACACATTCACACACGCACACACTTACACACTCACAGACACTCACACTCACTAAGACACACAATCATACAAGCATCTATCTCGTCTTTTTCAATTTCCTACGTTCGTGAACAACACTTTAAAAATGTTAAAAGTGACAACCGAGTAATATCATAAAATCTTGGGTAGTGCAGAGACCAGTCGTGGCCAGTCGTGGCCCAGTGGCACAAGCGTGTGACTGTAAACGACTGGTTGTGGGTACGATTCCCACTCGAGGGGTGGAAATTATATTTCCATTTTCTTCGAGGTAAAGCGCGGCGTTAAGTTCCGCCACTTAACACGCAAGCCTCCGAATTTGGCGGTGCGTGGGGAACGGAGTGTCTTAACACTAGGTTCCCTCTGCCTACCCTGCTATGTGCAGGATAACAGCGTGCAGAGAAACTATTTAAAAAAAAATATAGATGAAAAAGTGACATTTTAAATTAGGGAAGTTCAATGTTTAAAATTATTTAATATCACACCATCAGTCGAAAGCAAAACATCCATATATATATCGGGCGAAAAGAAATGGCGTGGGACCGCGTTTAGACTACAAACAAGATTGGTTGTGGGTTCGATCCCCACTTAGTCATTTAATATTATTTTCATCCCGATCTAGTATTTAAAATGAAGCGCGGAGTTAAGTTCCGCCACATCATATATGATGATATATATTGTGGCGGATGATATATGATATACATATATATCTCAATTTCCATCGATGCATGAAGAACAAAACGCATTGACATTACATTCCCTCCGACCACTCTCATATACATACAAGAAAAACCGTAAAATCTATAAAAAACAATATTTAATATTAAGCGCGGCGTTAAGTTCCGTCAATCTACACAAAATTTCAGAAAAAAAAATAGAGGAGAGGTGTCAAGGGACACCCGGATGGAACGAAGTTCCTTTCGATTAATTAGTGAAGGAATTGTAATAACATTTCATATTTTTTAAGTTATAATAATATTTTTTTATTATTAATTCATTATTAATTATTAATTTTATTATTACTTATAATTAATTAAATTTATTATTAATAGAGAGAGAGAGAGAGACAGAGAAACATGCGCACGCCGCACAGCTTACAATAGCTTACTATAGCAAAAACGTGTCGTTACTACTTTTCGTGGGGCCAGTCGTAGTGGCACAAGCGTGTGACTGACGACTGGTTGTGGGTTCGATTCCCACTCGAGGGGTGGACATATTTAATATTTCCATTTTCTTCGCTCTGATGTCGAGGCAAAGCGTGGTGTTAAGTTCCGCCATTTAGTTAACACGCAATGCCTCCGAATTCGGCGGAAAGTGGGGCACGGAGTGTCTTAACACTAGGTTCCTTCTGCCTACCCTGCTGTGAGGGGATTACAGCGTGAAGCTAAAAAAAAACAAAGAAAAAAAAATCTTTTCGTGAGATTTTTTTTTCCGTCTAACCCCATTTTACAACGTTTGCAAGGAACTTCATTCATAAAGTGCAGGACGGTATATCCTAACCCTAAGTCCCCCTCCTATCCAAAAAACGTCAATCTACCCACAATAATCAATCAGTCGGGACTCGAACCTGTGACACACGTAGCAGCTCCTGTCCTTGTGCGCGGGACACCCGGCGCCGCCCCCGAACCCGTACACGTACTGGTTGGACTTGGACGAGTGCTCCGCGAAGTATATGCCCGCACCGAACATGCCACCTGGTGGGGGGAAGGGGTTAATAAGAAATTGTATGTCGCAGGATTCGAACCCGTACTATAGACAAATAATGAAACGGGCCACGGGTCATACCCGATGTAAACAATTTGTTTTGTTAATATCTCTGTACAAGAAAAGAAACACATGTTTAGAAACGTAAAATTAAAATTTGAACGCAGTGGGATTCGAACCCGCATCGTTATATTTACAAAATTTTAATCTTCAACAACTCTCTCTTCAACTTCCTTCAACAACTATTTTTATTATGAAAAAGGATTCTTGGATACTCAGACGTTTCCGCCGACGTAGATTAATTAACGTATGTATGTCACTCGTTGAAGCCCTCCTGCATGATCATAAAAGAAGGAACAGGGAATAAGAGTCACCCGTGGGGGGACGGGTTAAGAATACAATTCCCCTTTGCCGCTGGGTAGCGTCACGTAAAAGGCTGGTAACCCAGTAGCTTGTTGGCAGGAGATTCGTTCTCCGACTGGCTAGCGACCACTATCGTGTCAAAGATGAACCGACAAACATCTGATGATGTGTTCCGGTTCGATGGCATGTAAGCCAGCTCTCCCTATTCCCACCATTCCCATTTTTCCTCTTTTCTTCTGTCCTACATCCACTGTGATCCACTAACCTATATAGGCGTGCCGCTCGTCGAAGCCCTCCTGCGTGATCACAAAGGAGCGGGGAGCGGGGAGCGGGGAGTGGGAGAGGTGATCCACTAACCTATGTAGGCGTGCCGCTCGTCGAAGCCCTCCTGCGTGATCACAAGGGGGCGGGGAGCGGGGGAGTGGGGAGCGGGGAGCGGGAGAGGTGATCCACTAACCTATGTAGGCGTGCCGCTCGTCGAAGCCCTCCTGCGTGATCACAAGGGGGCGGGGAGCGGGGAGTGGGGAGCGGGGAGCGGGAGAGGTGATCCACTAACCTATGTAGGCGTGCCGCTCGTCGAAGCCCTCCTGCGTGATCACAAGGGGGCGGGGAGCGGGGAGCGGGAGAGGTGATCCACTAACCTATGTAGGCGTGCCGCTCGTCGAAGCCCTCCTGCGTGATCACAAGGGAGCGGGGAGCGGGGAGTGGGGAGCGGGGAGCGGGAGAGGTGATCCACTAACCTATGTAGGCGTGCCGCTCGTCGAAGCCCTCCTGCGTGATCACAAGGGGGCGGGGAGCGGGGAGCGGGAGAGGTGATCCACTAACCTATGTAGGCGTGCCGCTCGTCGAAGCCCTCCTGCGTGATCACAAGGGGGCGGGGAGCGGGGAGTGGGGAGCGGGGAGCGGGGAGTGGGGAGCGGGGAGCGGGAGAGGTGATCCACTAACCTATGTAGGCGTGCCGCTCGTCGAAGCCCTCCTGCGTGATCACAAGGGGGCGGGGAGCGGGGAGTGGGGAGCGGGGAGCGGGGAGCGGGGAGTGGGGAGCGGGGAGCGGGAGAGGTGATCCACTAACCTATGTAGGCGTGCCGCTCGTCGAAGCCCTCCTGCGTGATCACAAGGGAGCGGGGAGCGGGGAGTGGGGAGCGGGGAGCGGGAGAGGTGATCCACTAACCTATGTAGGCGTGCCGCTCGTCGAAGCCCTCCTGCGTGATCACAAGGGAGCGGGGAGCGGGGAGTGGGGAGCGGGGAGCGGGAGAGGTGATCCACTAACCTATGTAGGCGTGCCGCTCGTCGAAGCCCTCCTGCGTGATCACAAGGGGGCGGGGAGCGGGGGAGTGGGGAGCGGGGAGCGGGGAGCGGGGAGTGGGGAGCGGGGAGCGGGAGAGGTGATCCACTAACCTATGTAGGCGTGCCGCTCGTCGAAGCCCTCCTGCGTGATCACAAGGGGGCGGGGAGCGGGGAGTGGGGAGCGGGGAGCGGGGAGCGGGGAGTGGGGAGCGGGGAGCGGGGAGCGGGGAGTGGGGAGCGGGGAGCGGGAGAGGTGATCCACTAACCTATGTAGGCGTGCCGCTCGTCGAAGCCCTCCTGCGTGATCACAAGGGAGCGGGGAGCGGGGAGTGGGGAGCGGGGAGCGGGAGAGGTGATCCACTAACCTATGTAGGCGTGCCGCTCGTCGAAGCCTCCTGCGTGATCACAAGGGGGCGGGGAGCGGGGAGTGGGGAGCGGGGAGCGGGGAGCGGGGAGTGGGGAGCGGGGAGCGGGAGAGGTGATCCACTAACCTATGTAGGCGTGCCGCTCGTCGAAGCCCTCCTGCGTGATCACAAGGGAGCGGGGAGCGGGGAGTGGGGAGCGGGGAGCGGGAGAGGTGATCCATTGACCTATGTAGGCGTGCCGCTCGTCGAAGCCCTCCTGCGTGATCACAAGGGAGCGGGGAGCGGGGAGCGGGGAGCGGGGAGCGGGAGAGGTGATCCACTAACCTATGTAGGCGTGCCGCTCGTCGAAGCCCTCCTGCGTGATCACAAGGGGGCGGGGAGCGGGGAGTGGGGAGCGGGGAGCGGGAGAGGTGATCCACTAACCTATGTAGGCGTGCCGCTCGTCGAAGCCCTCCTGCGTGATCACAAGGGGGCGGGGAGCGGGGAGCGGGAGAGGTGATCCACTAACCTATGTAGGCGTGCCGCTCGTCGAAGCCCTCCTGCGTGATCACAAGGGGGCGGGGAGCGGGGAGTGGGGAGCGGGGAGCGGGGAGCGGGGAGTGGGGAGCGGGGAGCGGGAGAGGTGATCCACTAACCTATGTAGGCGTGCCGCTCGTCGAAGCCCTCCTGCGTGATCACAAGGGGGCGGGGAGCGGGGGAGTGGGGAGCGGGGAGCGGGGAGCGGGGAGTGGGGAGCGGGGAGCGGGAGAGGTGATCCATTGACCTATGTAGGCGTGCCGCTCGTCGAAGCCCTCCTGCGTGATCACAAAGGAGCGGGGAGCGGGGAGCGGGGAGAGGTGATCCACTGACCTATATAGGCGTGCCGCTCGTCGAAGCCCTCCTGCGTGATCACAAGGGAGCGGGGAGTGGGGAGCGGGGAGCGGGGAGCGGGGAGCGGGGAGAGGTGACCCACTGACCTATATAGGCGTGCCGCTCGTCGAAGCCCTTCTGCACGATGGCGTTGATGAAGGGCGAGCCGTGGAACAGCAGGCGCTCGTGCGGCGCGCCCGCCTCGCCCGCCACCTCGCGCCGCCGGTGCGCGTAGCGCGACCACACGCGACCGTTCACTATCTTTTGTATCTGCACACACAGATAGACAGATACATAGAATAGATAATGTAGAAACGTTCACTATGTTTTGTATCTGCACACGAACAGACAGACAGATAGATAGATAAATAAATATAGATAATATAGAAACGTTCACTATGTTTTGTATCTGCACACACACACACACACACACACACGGACAGACAGATATTATACAAACGTTCGCTATGTTTTGTATCTGCACACGAACAGACAGACAGATAGATAGATAAATATAGATAATATAGAAACGTTCGCTATCTTTTGTATAAGCACACAAACAGACAGACAGATACATAGATAGATATAAATAATATAGAAACGTTCACTATGTTTTGTGTCTGGAGACATACAGACAGACATACTGACATAAATAATATAGAAAGGTTCACTATGTTTTGTATCTGCACACGAACAGACAGACAGATAGACAAATATAGATAATATAGAACTGCTCATTATTTTTATTTTATTTATTTATTAAGATTCATCAGTGATAATTACATTAAACAAGAAAGAACAGTTTACAAATTAAAAACTAAGACTAAACTCATTATCTTTTAAAATGAATACAGTTATATTATGTGTTGTGTCTGTACACATCGCACGCTTAAAAATAAACTGACTTAACTTAAAACTGCCTGTTATGCTAAAAACGACCATAAAAAGCTTATTTAGTATAAGATTTTGTTAAATTTACTTGACAATTTTGAATTAGGTCAATTTAATTCTAAACACGCGATATAGACAGAAAAACAGATAGATAGATAAATAGATAGATAGATAAATAGATAGATAGATAAATAGATAGATAGATAGATAAATAGATGTAGACAATATAGAACAGTTCACTATGTTTTGTATCTACACACATCGCACGCTTAGAAATAAACTGACTTAACTTAAAACTGCCTGTTATGCTAAAACGACCATAAAAAGCTTATTTTGTATAAGATTTTGTTAAATTTACTTGACAATTTTGAATTAGGTCAATGTAATTCTAAACACGCGATATAGACAGAAAAACAGATAGACAGAAAAACAGATAGATAGATAAATAGATAGATAGATAAATATATATAGACAATATAGAACAGTTCAATATGTTTTTGTATCTACACACATCGCACGCTTAGAAATAAACTGACCTAACTTAAAACTGCATGTTATGCTAAAAACGACCATAAAAGCTTTCACTAAGATACTATTTAATTTACTTGATAATTTTGAATTAGGTCTTTTTAATTCTAAGCAGACACATATATAGACAGACAATTGGATAGACAAATAGATAGATAATATAAAACAGCTAACTATATTTTGTATATGGAGGCCTACAGACAGAAGTATAGATATAAAAGAACCGTTCGCTACGTTTTGTATTTGAAGATACAAAGACAGACATACATACATACAGACAGACATACAGACAGATAATCCATTTTACTTTTTTATTTCTTTTTAACTTTTAGCATTGCCAAATTCCTAGACATTGCATGTTAAGTAACGAAACCAAAACAAAGAAAATGGAAATATCAAATACAATAAATTCCACTCCTCGACTAGGAATCGAATCCACAACTGGCCACATTTACAGTCACACTACTAGCCTTGGATAGCCTCAAAAAAAGTACTTTTTTTTCAGCTTCACGCTGTATCCCTCACACAGCAGGGTAGGCAGAAGGAACCTAGTGTTAAGACACTCCGTTCCCCAATTTTCCGTGCGGGAATCGAACCCACAACCAGTCGTTTACAGTCACACGCTTTTGCTACTGCGCCACGACTGACCCCAAAAAACATTCTAAATCAAATTCAACTACCTTATTTACTATCTACTAAAACGTTAGTGACCCAACTCTCCTCTCTTACCCTAACAACGTTATATCTAGTGAAGTTCCCTCCAGCGCGGTCGCGATGCGCTCTGACGGAGGCTTGCATCTCTCTCTCTAGGAGCGCGAACACTCCGCATTCTCCCTCCCCGCACTCTCCGCCGGGGACGTCCACTAGTGTTGTACCTCCGTACCATTCTGTGTGAAAAAATTATTGGAAAAGTGAGAAAGACCCCTATGGTTCAGTTGTTAAGTGTTTAATAGTGTGTTTGGTGTTCAAATATATATTTTTTTTTAGCTTCACGCTGTATCCTGCATACAGCAGGGTAGGCAAAGGGAACCTAGTGTTAAGACACTCCGTTCCCCATTTTCTGCCGAACTTTGAAAGCATTGCGAGTTAAATGGCAGAACTTAACGTCGCGAAGTTATATAGTATTTCCACTCCTATAGCGGGAATCGAACCCACAACCAGTCGTTTACAGTCACACTTTGTGCCTACAAACGACGTCTGGCTTTGTCATGCATAGCAGAATAGTCAGAGAAAACCTAATGTTGAAACACTCCGTTCTCTTCTTCCGGGGATATATTATGATGATTGTGCAGGAAATATTTAATATTCCCATTTTCTTCGCTCTGGTGTCGAGGTGTGCCTCGCGCGGCGTTAAGTTCCGCCACTTAACATGCAATGCCCCCCAGAATTCGGCGGTGCGTGGGGAACGGAGTGTCATAACACTAGGTTCCCTCTGCCTATCCTGCCGTGTGCGGGATACAGCGTAAAGCCAAAAAAAAAACAAAAATAAAAAAATACAAATAATAAGAAAAATGTTTTTTTCACAGTTCGAAAAACAAATATTTAATACATATACATTATACTGTTCGAACTTTTTGTTAATAAATAAAAAAAAAATCCATATTTTTTTTATAATTCAATAATAAGACATGTGAATTAAAAAACCTTTTTTTTCACCTGTGTAAACAAAGCGCAGCGTTAAGTTACGTCATTTTATAGCGAAATATTACTTAAAATCGTGGGTATATTTATTTTATTATGAAACAGAACAACAACTTTTTTTCATACACACAATGACAAAATTTTAATTTTTTTTTTTTAATTTCTCAATTAAAACAATAGAAATTATCATATTAAATGAAGACAAAGTTCGCAAATCAGAACAATAACTAAATGTCAATATTATTAAAGTGGCCAGTCGTGGCCCAGTGGCACAAGCGTGTGACTGTAAACGACTGGTTGTGGGTTCGATTCCCACTCGAGGAGTGGAAATTATATTTCCATTTTCGTCACTCTGGTGTCGAGGCAAAGCGCGGCGTTAAGTTTCGCCACTTAACACGCAATGCCTTCGAATTCGGCGGTGCGTGGGGAACGGAGTGTCTTAACACTAGGTTCCCTCTGCCTACCCTGCTGTGTGCGGGATACAGCGTGAAGCTAAAAAAAAAAAACAAAAAAATAAATAATTAAAGATAAAAAAGCCAGTCGTGGGGGAGTGACACAGACGACGTGCGACTTCAAACGACTGGTTGTGGGTTCGATTCCCACTTGAGAAAATATTTTCCATATTAAAATCTCAAAACTAGAAACTTTAAGCTTTAAAATGCTCGTTTTTTTTATTTCAATACGACCATTTTTGACTCGAAAAACGTCGAAAAATTTGGAAACGTTTTATGATCCTTTAATTAGTTTCAGTAGTCAACAACATTTTTCCCAAAAAAAAAATCCAAAATTTCAAACTCAGATATCAACAACCTTTTTCCTAAAAGTAAACAAAAAATATGAAAAATATATAAAAAAAACACATATACACGCACCTGACTGCGTCTGGACATGTGACTGCTGCACGTGCAGGCGCGCGGCCTTCAGCAGGCGGTGGCGGTGCCCGTAGGCCGCGACCCCGACCGCGCGCAGGTCCGCGTGCGACATCTCCGACAGGATGTCCACTGTGATCTGTTCCCGCTCCAGCACAGAGCTCAGTTGCTCTAGACCAATGCTGTGGGGAAAGTTATTTATTTATTTATTTAATATGGAACTCCAACAGAGATACATATGTAACACAAAAAATAACAAGTTTAAACAATAAAATACCAAATGTACCTCCAATTATAGGAGTACACAACATGCGCTAATAGAGTAACGAAGTCTAAAATACAACTTAAGAAATAAAAATAAAAAACAAAGTAGCTTCACGCTATATCCCGCACACATTCGGGTAGGCAGAAGGAACCTAGTGTTAAGACACTCCGTTCCCCACGCACCGCCGAATTCGGAGGCTTGCGTGTTAAGTGGCGGAACTTAACGCCGCGCTTCACCTCGACACCAGAGCGAAAAATGGAAATATAATTTCCACACACAAAAAATAAAAAACAAAGTAATAATTACAAAACCATAAAATAAAACAATTTATCGAAAACTATTTAACAAATCTAAACTAAACAAAATGAAAATAGTACATTGAACAATTGAATGCTCTAGCTAGAGTCAAGTGTCTGTAGCTTCATATGTTTTGCTGTATAGTTAAGCAAGAAATGACTTAGTGTCAAGACACTCTGTTCTCCACTTTCCTTAAGAATTGGAATTGTACGGTTATTTTCTTGGGGTCGTGTTCCTACTAATAAAAGTTACATGCTTTTTTAACGTTTAATTATTAATTTACCATCGAACACAGTTTCACTAGAGTGAATGCCTCAGAGCAGAGTACAGAAATAAATAAAGTTTTTAACACGAGTGAGAATCGAACCCACAACCATCGAATTTATAGTCAGACTGTGACCCATAAATGGCAAAAAAATATATAAATAGATTGATAAGTCGAATTGCATATATATTTTCTTAAATATCACCCATACTAATATTACTATAATATTATAAACGCGAAAGTCTATTTATGTGTTTAGATGTTATGCTACTTTTCTTTATCTGCATGCCGTATCCCACACACAGCAGGATAGGCAGAGGGAACCTAGAGTTAAGACACTTCATTCCCAACGCACTACGGAATTCGGGAAATTGCGTGTCAAGTCACAGAACTTAACGCCGCGTTTTGCTTCAACACCAGAGCGAAGAAAATGGAAACACTAAAAATTAAAAAATTAAATAGCTTCACGCTATATCCCGCACACAGCAGGGTAGGCAGAGGGAACCTAGTGTTAAGACACTCCGTTCCCCACTTTCCGCCGAATTCGGAGGCTTGCGTGTTAAGTGGCGGAACTTAACGCCGCGCTTTACCTCGACACCAGAGCGAAGAAAATGGAAATATAATTTCCACTCCTCGAGTGGGAATCGAACCCACAACCAGTCGTTTACAGTCACACTCTTGTGCCACTGGGCCACGACTGGCTGGAGGAATGGAAATACTAAATAGTTCCACTCCTCAAGCGGGAATCGAACCCACAACCAGTCGCTTTGCAGTCACACTTGGTGCCACTGCGCCACGACTGGCCCCAACTTTTATACGAAAACATAAACTTACCTAGCCAGGAAGGAGTGAAGAGACTCGGAGGTAGAGAGAGCTGAGGCAGGTCTCCCCGCCGCGTCCTCTAGACTACCTCTCGAACCCTCCGCCCAGTAATTGTTGGGCATAACCTGGGTATAGATAAAAAAATAAATAGCTTCACGCTATATCCCGCACACAGCAGGGTAGGCAGAGGGAACCTAGTGTTAAGACACTCCGTTCCCCACGCACCGCCGAATTCGGAGGCTTGCGTGTTAAGTGGCGGAACTTAACGCCGCGCTTTACCTCGACACCAGAGTGAAGAAAATGGAAATATAATTTCCATTCCTCGAGTGGGAATCGAACCCACAACCAGTCGTTTACAGTCACACTCTTGTGCCACTGGGCCACGACTGGCCACAATATGAAAACATAAACCTGGGTATAGAGTTGATAAATAATAAAAATACACAAAAAAAATGATGTAATAGGTTTAGAATCTGCAATCTGTGGGTATAGATACCGCTACGTTCAGATGTTTTACTAGGGTTGCAAAGTGTCGTTTACATATTGGGCGAAGCGAGCAAATGAAAATCGTTTATTTAAGTTCAATGGGAAATTAGATTTATGTTGATAATTCAGGTGCCATCTCTATATTGGCATTAGTGTACGTGCAAAATATCATAAATTTATGACTTTAGTTTTCAAGTCTTATTCGTCACAAAAAGTGCAAAAATGTCTGCAATAGAGCGCTTCGCTCAAAACATATATTTTTTAAATTTCCTAACTATTCGATAACACATTAAAATATTAAAACTAAAAGAAATCCAACTCACAGGCAACGGCAGCGACGCAGTCTCCCCACTGGGCAGCAACACCGGCGCTGGCGGCACCACCAGCGGCGCCACCAGCGGGGCCACTGGGGCGGCGGGCGTAGAGGCGGAACACTCCTCGCCCCCCGTCATGGCGTCTTGCAGGAGAGATCGCACGTCATCTGCTCCGGCTAGCTCTAAGGCAGTTTGACCCTCCTGGTTCTTGAGGAATGGGTCCGCACCGTGAGCTAACTAGAAAATCAAAATAAATAGTCAAAATAGCGTGTCAAAATTTAAATGTAGCAGGATTCGAATCCGCGCCTCTTGGTAACCATGAGCTAATTGGTTGTGATAAGTGAAAGAACGTAAAGTTAAAAAAAACATATAAAAAAATTTGAACGCAGCGGGATTCGAACCAGCGCCTCATGGTAACCGTCCGCACTCTGCCCGCTAAGACATGAGTTCTACTACCAGCTGTGTCGAAATTCTTATACGCTTTATTACAACTTATTTTTGTTGTTAATTTCGACGCAGCGAATAGTAGAATTCTCAATTTTTATAAGTTTTCTAAAAAGTATATTTTTTAAGTGTATAAATAACACTTTAAAATGGTAAAAGTTGGAATCATAAAAAAAAAAAAAAAAAAAATTCTGTATATCGTCTAATATATCAAACATGTGTTGAAATTAAAGTACTAATATGACATTGACAAATAAAAAAATCGACACTATTAAATTTAAGAAAATATATATTTCACATTTGATTTTTTTTTAGCTTCACGCTTCTGTATCCCGCACACAGCAGGGTAGGCAGAGGAAACCTAGTATTAAGATACTCCGTTCCCCATTTTCCGCCGAAAGCGGAGGCATTGCGTGTTAACGTAACTTAACGCCGTGCTTTGCCTCGACACCAGAGCGAAGAAAATGGAAATATTAAATATTTCCACTCCTCGAGTGGGAATCGAGCCCACAACCAGTCGTTTGCACACGCTGGTGCCACTGGGCCACTACTGAATGATTTTTTGTATGTTTTGGCAAACACAAAACTGTCCGACATAATAAATGCCAACACTTACCAGCAGAGCACACAGCTGCGTCCGGGCCTTGTGCGCGGCCTCGTGCAGCGGCGTGAACCCCCAGCGGTCGGCGGCGTTGGGCGGCGTGCCGGCGCGCAGCAGCAGCGCCGCCAGCTCCACGTGGCCGTACGACGCGGCGTTGTGCAGCGGCACCAGCCCGCCCTTGTCGCGCGCCGACACCGCCGCGCCCGCCTCCAGCAGCGCCGACGCCACTTCCAGGTTGTTGTAGCCGGCTACCACAACAAATATACCTTTGTTCTTTGCAAAACAACAGGGGGAGACGAGCTGCCAAGCTTAAGGAACAACATATTGCAAGTAGGGGGGACAAAAGAGCAGAAGACCGTCTGATGGTAAGTGGTTACCTTTGCTCAAGATTGAAGGAGTCGTGGATACGACGCCGGGCTTGGACAGAGGAAGGATGGGGACGGTGGGAATAGGGAAAGCTGGCTTACATGTTATCAAACCGGACAATTCATCCTAAAATGTTTGGCGGTTCTTCTTTAACGTGATAGTGCTCGCGAGCCAGTCGGAAAAAGAATATCCTACTACTGACCTATGACTGACTATCCTACTAGTGAGTGGGTTACGTCTTTTGCAGAAAGCTACCAAGCAGTGGAAGGGAATTGCATTCTTAACCCGTCCCTCCACAAAAGGAAGGAAAAAAAATACACTACATATCTACATATATCTACCTATACAATTACTAATATCTACATGTACAATTAACTCAACGTACGTTGTTTTTTTGCACGCGCTATCTCGCATAGGGCAGTCAGAAAAGACCTAGTGTTAAGACACTCCTTTCTCTCGTTTAAAATCGAGATACAGTACTCAACGTCAAGCTTTGCCGTAGATACCAGAGCGAATAAAAAAAATTAAAATATTTCATCAAGCGGAAATCGAACCCATAACCGTCGCTTAGCAGTCAAAACGCTGTCCAAATGCGCCACGATGGTCTCAAAAAACGATTTAGAATTGATAAGAGAAAGAAAGTTAATAATCATTCCCCCAAGTGGGAATTAAACCCACAACCTTCGCGTTTACAGTCAGAGGCTGTCTACAAACGACATGACACGTGACATAAATTAAATTCCACACGATCATTTTATATAACTTTACGTTGTTCTCATCATTGTTATTATCAAAACAATCCATACTGATATTATATAAATGCGAAAGCCAGTTTGTTTGTCTGTCACGCTTTCACGGCTAATCTACCGGTCCACTTTGGATGAAATTTAGGATGAAAGTAATAAAAGTCTAGCATAAGTTACTTATTTTTTCAAAAATCATCCTCTATACGGTTGAAATAGGGGATGAATTTATATGAAAAATCTTAACCGCTTGACCGATTGTAATGAATTTTGGCATAAATATAGTGGATAATCTAAGCTTAAACATAGACTACTTTATTTTTTAAAAATGCATCCCCGAGGGTTGTAATATAAGGAAACAGTTATGTATAGTACCCGGCTGACGGACTGACGAACCAGTGACAAACGTCACATACCATCTGAGTAACAGAGACAGCGCTCTACGAAACAGAAACTGGCTGGCTGTTTCGTTTTAAGCATCGATGTGCATTATTAGTTGTCGGGTACTATAGTTCATACGGGGAAGCCCCGAGTCCGCTAGTATTAAATAAAATTCGAAAGCTTGGTCGATTTTGATAGAATATAATAAAACGATACAGGGTCAAATATAGGCTACTCTTTTTTCATAAATCAACCCCTAAAAGTTTGAAATAAGGGATGAAAGTTGGTACGAAAAGGTCTGTGGTTTTGCAGGCAAAACTGCTAGAAGTCGCTAGTAAAAAATAAGTTAGAAGTTTGATCAAGTATTGGCATGATTAAAGTATTTTGATATTTTTTTTTTAGCTTCACGCTATATCCCGCACACAGCAGGGTAGGCAGAGGGAACCTAGTGTTAAGACACTCCATTCCCCACTTTCCGCCAAATCCGAATATGGCATTGCGTGTGAAGTGCCGGAACTTATATTTCCACTCCTCGAATGGGAATCGAACCCACAGGCAGTCGTTTACAGTCACTGCGCCACGACTGGTCCAAGTATTTTGATATTACATATAAAAACAGTTTTATTTATCTTAAAAAAAAACTAAACAATAGGACGATTGATCTTATATTTCTAACTATATATAATAAAACATACAAAAACATATCTGTCCTTTGAATAAACTAACATAAACTGTCATATGAAGATGAAAAACAATAATCTTTACATAGTATAAAGCAAAGTCGCTTTCCGCGTCTGTCTATATGTATGTATGTATGTATGCATAGATATTCTAAACTACGCAACAGATTTTGATGCGGTTTCTTTTAATAAATAGAATCATTAAAAAGGAAGGTTTATATATATAATACGTGCATAATATAGTAAAGAAACACTCATAATTTTAGAGGTTTCTAATGTGATGTCTATGAGCCTATAGTGAAATAGTTGTGTAGTTCACGCAGGCGAAGCCCCAAGCGGGCCATAAGTATAAAATATGTAGGAGATTTTTAAAAAGTGTGTCTGTCTGTTTGTCTGTTTGTACGCTCACATATTTGGAACCACTGGACACACATTTGAATAAAACTTTTTACCACAGATTTGAATAAAACTTTTTCATTATATAAGTAAAATATCATACCGGCAAGGTGTAGAGGCGTTGAGTTTCTTCCATGCGCATCTCTGCAGTTCACATTTTGTGGGGTTATCAGTTTTCTGAAAGAAATGCTCCAAATATATTTATTATGAATACTCCTGAAGCTGTCATGTTGTAGTGGTGCGATGGTTTCGGGTTCAATTCTAGTTTTCATTTCTTTGCCCTGGTATCTAAGACAAAATGGCGGCATTGGGTTCCGCCACTCAACATTCCATACCCCGATTTTCGGTCGAAATGTTTAGGATAGAGTGGCTGTCATAAGCTGAAGAAAAAATGACTATTCTCTACTTTTAAACATTTTTAAAGTGTTATTCCACACTTAGAAATATTGAAAAAGATATTTTGAAAACGTATAAAAATATAACGGAGTGTCTTAACACTAGGTTCCCTCTGCCTACCCTGCTGTGTAGGCAGAGGGAACCTAGCGAACCTAGCGAAGGGAACCTAGCGAATACAGCGGGAAGCTAAAAGAAAAAAAACACAAAAAAAGACATCCTCACTTGGCTCTAGCTAGGTCTCCTCTCTTCGCAGCATCCAGTAGCGCTGCGTCTCCTCTGAGCGCATCAGCGGTGTCGCTGTCTCCCGCCCTCACCAGTTGTAGGGGCGTGAGACCGTCACGGTTACGCCTCGTGGGGTCCGCACCATGCTGATTTACCACAATTTTTTTACTTTAAAACAGTGGTGGGCAAACTTTTGAGTCAGAAATATGAAAATATTTCAAAAGAGGGCTAGGAATGTTTCAAAATCTGTTGAAGGATTGGCTTTCATTTTTTATGCAACGATTACACAAATATTTTAAAATTTTAACTACTTTTATCGCGAGCTATTCACTATTCAAAAAAAAGTCTCACGGGAAGGAGATGGCCCCGCCCGGATAACACGCCTGAGAAATGAAATGCTCGCTCCAGTCTATTTCAAAGGTATCATTATACATATGTACATATTTTGTATAGCTTCACGCTGTATCCCGCACACAGCAGGGTAGCCTGAACGGGGAACGTAGTGATAAGACACTCGGTTCCCACGCACCGCCGCATTCGAAGGCCTTGCGTGTTAAGTGGTAGAACTTAACGACGCGCTTTTGCATCGACACCAGATCGAAGAAAATGGAAATATTAAATATTTCCACACCTCGAGTGGGAATCGAACCCACAACCAGTTGTTTACAGTCACACGCTTGTGCCACTGCGCCACGACTGGCCCCGACCTGCCCAGGAAATTAATGACTAAAAAAAAGACAACAAGTCCCGCTGAGCTTCTTGCACCAGTTCTTCTCATTCACGTTCAAAAAATGAAGCATATAACTTCTTGTTTTGAATAAAATTATTAGATTTTGACCAAAAAGTTCCTTATTACCTATCCTTACCTTCAAAAGCAACCTAACTATATCCGCCTTGCCCTTCGCGGCAGCTTCGTGAAGGGGCGTGAACCGCCAGAGGTCAGCCGCGTTCACTCCCGCACCGGCCGACACCAACAGCTCAGTCACCTCGTAGTGACCGTAGGAACACGCGTTGTGGAGTGGCACGAGACCGCTGGAGATAATGCATAGTTGAAAAAATGATATTTAGGAAACGTATAAACGAAAGATGTCAAAGGACAGGGATGGAACGAAGTTCCTTTCGGTTAATTAGTGAAGGAATTATAATGAGGTTTTATTTTTTTAAAGTTATTATAATATTGTTTTTATTATTAATTATTAATTTTATTATTAATTAAATTTATTATTAATCAGAAATAAAAATATCTGGCTCGCTTTCTATAAGAGAGAGAGAGAGAGACAGAGACAGAGAAACATGCGCACGCCGCACAGCTTACAATAGCTTACTATAGCAAAAAGTGTCGTTACAACTTTTCGTGAGATTTTTTTCCGTCTAGCCCCTCTCCCCCCGCACACAACTCGCGATTAGGTACTTCGTTCCAAAACTTGAACGCAGCGGGATTCGAACCTGTGCCTCTTGCAAATTATATATACTTGTTACGTATTCTTTGAAGATAAGTGCAATGATTGTGGGTTTGATTTTCGAGTTTGGCACTATTTTATTTAAATTTCTTAATCAGGTTGTTACGTAAGCGTAACAAAAACATCTGAAATATGATGCTTTAAAGTTAAAATAAGATTGTAATGTCTAATTAAATAAAATGGAATTAAAAATAACGTCATGTAGTTCTATAAAGAACAAATCATGCCTCACGCT
Organism: Dryas iulia moderata; assembly: GCA_019049465.1. NCBI lineage: Eukaryota > Metazoa > Arthropoda > Insecta > Lepidoptera > Nymphalidae > Dryas > Dryas iulia. The sequence continues at coordinate 4,979,654 of CM032443.1, forward strand.
TCTTCTAAAAATAATGTTTAATAAAAAACATTATATTATTTTTTTAATTAATTATCTGGAATAAAGGAGGCAAACGAGCTGAAGGCCCACCTGGTGTTCAGTGGTTACCTTCGCCCATAGACATCCACAACATTAAAGTTATGGATGCGTTGCCAGCCTTGGGAATGTAGGACAGAAGGACGGAGGAAGGATGGGAATGGTGGGAATAGGGAGAGCTGGCTTACATGCCATCGAACCGGAACACATCATAAGATATTTGGCGGTTCGTCTTTGACATGATAGTGGTCGCGAGCCAGTCGGAGAACGAATCTCCTACCACCAAACTACTGGGTTACCCGCCTTTTACGGGACGCTACCCAGCGGCGGGGGGGAATTGTATTCTTAACCCGTCCCCCCACGGGGCTATTTTAATTTTAATTAATTAAAAAAACTTAATTAACTTAAATATAACATCATGTCAAGTACAGTACAGAATAAATCACGCTTTACAGCTTCACGCTCTTTCCGGTGTTAAGACACTTCGTTCTCCACTTTCCGCCGAATTTTTGAGGCATTGCGTGTTAAGTGGCAGAACTTAACGCCGCGCTTTGCCTCTGATACCAGAGCGAAGGATATATTATATATTTCCACTTTTCGAGTGGGAATCGAACCCACAAACAGTCGTTTGAAGTCACACGTCTGTGCCACTGCGCCACTGCGCCAGGACTAGACCTGGAAATATTCAATATTTCCACAGGTATTGAGGCACTCCGCTTTCGCCACTTAACAGGCAATGCCTCCGAATTCGGAAGTGGGAAAAGTAGTGTCTAAACACTAGGTTCCCTCTGCCCATCCAGCTCCATGCGGGATACATACAAAAAAATAATTCGTTCAAATGGGAATCGAACATACAACCAGTCGTTGACAGTCACACGTTAATGCCACTGCGCCACGAATGTAATACTAATATAACACATAACACGAATATAATACATGTACGTACATAAATAACACATAATGTGTAATCCATCGTCATTTCTCTATTACTTGTGTAATTTATTAAATGACCATTTCAATTTTTTTTTATTATATAATAACGCGGTTGTTTTCCACTTTGTGTCACGCGAACTATTGTAATATTTGAATAAGGAAGAAGGAAGTTTATTTTTTTCCCCATAATAGAGTAAAACAGAGAGAACTTAGTGTCAAACATTTTATACAGCTTCACGCTGTATCCCGCACACGGCAAGGTAGGCAGCGGGAACCTAGTGCTAAGACACTCCGTTCATCACGCACCGTCGAAATCTGGAGGCATTGCGTGTTAAGTGGCAGAACTTAACGCCGCGTTTTGTCTCAACACGATTATAACAACAATTACAATAACAACAATTACAACGACAATATTAAATATTTCAATTCTTCGAGTGGGAATCGAACTTACAACCGATCGCTACAGTCACACTTTGTGCCCATCTACCACGACTAGTTTATTTTTTTTTCTTTTTAGCTTCACGCTGTATCCCGCACACAGCAGAATTGGCAGAGGAAACCTCCCGTTCGTTAAAAAGTGGAAACGGAGGGTCTTAACACTAGGTTCCCACTGCATATCCTGCCGTGTGCGGGATACAGCGTGAAGCTAAAATAAATAAACAATAATAAATTCCCCGAGTGGGAATCGAATGCTTTACAATCAGACGCTGCTCCACTGCGCCATGACGATATAACTATATAAGATAAGATAAACCATCTTTATTGCATACAATACAAATTAATTAAAATAATATAAAAATACAAAAATATAATATTATCATTTTATCAGACAACTGAAACTTAAGAATTCACCAAAAAAGGTTTCACAATTTGACGCAAAACCAAGAAATAACTAACAGTAATAAAATAAAATGATAAAAGTGTATACTAAATATACTGTTATATACATAATTATATACCTAAAATAACATATGTAAAATTATAATATAAATTAAAAAAAATAAATAGTAAATCTCTTTTGAATGGCTAGTCGTGGCGCAGTGGCACAAGCGTGTGACTATAAACGACTGGTCGTGAATTCGATTCCCACTCGAGGAGTGGAAATATTTAATATTTCCATTTTCTTCGCTCTGGTGTCGAGGTAAAGCGCGGCGTTAAGTTCCGCCACTTAACACGCAATGCCTCCGATTTCGGCGGAAAGTGGGGAACGGAGTATCTTAATACTAGGTTCCCTCTGCCTACCCTGCTGTGTGCGGGATACAGCGTGAAGCTAAAAAAAAAAACTCTTTTTTTAATTTTCTAAGAGTGTGAATAACATTTTGAAAATATTTAAAAGTATGTTATAAATAGCATTCTCTCTTGCCACACGATTGTTCGTAGACTAATCTTTGGGTAGCAGAAATTTGTAAAAATCTCTCTACAGAGATGCTAACAACATAAATAAGTTGTAATAAAGCGTATAAGAATTTCGACGCTGCCGGTAGTGGAGAGCATAGCACGGCAATTAGAGCGTTTGGGCGTTTTCTAAGAGGGCGGGTTCGAATCTCGCTGCGTTCAAACTTTGACAGGTTTTCTTATAATGTCTTTTGAGTAAGTAGATTTCACTTCTGACATTAGCAACACAATAAATTTTGATTTTTGAACACTTTTGATGTCACAAATATGTAGACAGATTGACACCCGCAATCATCAATAATAACTAGGGGACCTCAGCGACGCTGACGCTAATGTTCCTAGACCTATAATATGATATATTTTTTTTAGCTTCACGCTGTATCCCGCACACAGCAGGATAGGCAGAGGGAACCTAGTGTTAAGACACTCCGTTCCCCACTTTCCGCCGAATTCGGAGGCATTGCGTGTTAAGTGGCGGAACTTAATATTAAAATATAAAAAACATAAAAAATACAAATCATAAAAATAAATACATTTCTAGAAAATTATGAAATAAGACATTTAGAAAACGTATAAAAAAACGTATAGAAAAATAAATCCCGCTGCGTTCAAATTTTTATACGTTTTCTAAATGTCTTTTTCAATTTTCCTAAATGTGGAATAGCACTTTAAATACATTTCTAGAAAATTATGAAATAGTTTAATGCAGATGGATTCGAACCCCCACCCAGGTCTACGGACGATTGGGGCCGTTCCCGAGACCTGGGCTAGTGGTGGGAGAGGAGCACCGTCAGGTTTTAGTGGATAAACGGAGGCTTCCCATCTCGCCGAACTGGAGTCCCACATAACCGCGTCCCGGGTCCCCACCCCGGGGGGGTATCCGTAAAGGATTTCCTGACGTTAAAAAGATAATTCGAACCCGTTCTGACCGCTACATCTGGTTGCGTCGAAATTCTTATACGCCGATTGAAAATTATTTTTGTTGTTAGCATTTTTTCCGAGAGATTTTCCAGAAAATGTCTTTTTTACTTTCCTAAGTGAATAACAGTTAAAAATATTAGTAACTAATAATCACGCTTAAGAAAAACCACATAAAAAAGGACGTAAATTTCACCTCCGCTAATTTAGCACGTATTAACGCGATGTTAAAACTTCAAAGTAATTTAAGTTAGCTATGAGGGCTAGTCGTGGCGCAGTGGCACAAGCGTGTGACTGTAAACGACTGGTTGTGGGTTCGATTCCTACTCGAGGAGTGGACATTTTTAATATTTTCATTTTCTTCGCTCTGGTATCGGCAAAGCGGGGCTTTAAATTCCGCCACTTAAAACACAATGCCTCCGAATTTGGAGGTGCGTGGAGAACTGAGTGTCTTAACACTAGGTTCCCTCTGCCTACCCTGCTGTGAATGTGGGAATCGAACCCACAGCCAGTCGTTTACAGTCACACGCTTGTGCCACTGCGCCACGACTGGCCCCATATGTATATGTATATAAATATGTAATCCGGATCTCGAAAACGGCTCCAACGATTTTCTTGAAATTTGGTATGTAGGGGGTTTCGGGAGAGAAAATTTCATCTAGCTAGGGGTCACTTTTAAAATGTCTCTTTCCCTTTTTATCAGGGAATAAAGAAAACGGCTAAAATATCATTAGTATGCGACTGTCAATTTCGTAATATTTGACAACGTTGTAATAGCACTGTTTTTTTTAGCTCAGCTTTCAGCAATTTACAAAACATAAGTCCACGGTTTAGTCCTGACATCCAGAATATTTTTTTATTTTTTTTGTTTTAATTTACTATATTTCTTCGCTGTTTTTTTTTGTATCAATTTTTTTTTTAGCTTCACGCTGTATTCCGCACACAGCAGGGTAGGCAGAGAGAACCTAGTGTTATGACACTCCATTCCCCACTTTCCGCCGAATTCCGAGGCTTGCGTGTTAAGTGGCGGAACTTAACGCCGCGCTTTACCTCGACACCAGAGCGAAGAAAATGGAAATACAATTTCCACTCCTTGAGTGGGAATCGAACCCACAACCAGTCGTTTACAGTCACACGCTTGTGCCACTGGGCCATGACTGGCCAGAATTTGTTTCAATTAATTGATATTTTATTATAATTTTCATTTATTTTACATTTTTTTTATTGTAATCATTATTTCAAAATAACAATTTGTCGAAAGGAATACCGATCGGAGCTTAATCACCAAATCATGTCAAAGACGAACCGCCAAATATCTGGTGATGTGTTCCGGTTCGATGGCATGTAAGCCAGCTCTCCCTATTCCCACCATTCCCATCCTTCCTCCCTCCTTCTGTCCTACATTCCCAAGGCTGGCAACGCATCCATAACGTGAATGTTGTGGATGTCTATGGGCGAAGGTAACCACTTAACACCAGGTGGACCTTTGCTCGTTTGCCTCCTTCATTCCATAAAAAAAAAAAAATGACTCTAGAATCCTGTGGAAATTGGAGAACGGAATGTCTTAACGTCTTAATCCCTCTGCCTACCCTGCTGTGTGCGGGATACGGCGTGAAGCTAAAAAAAGGAGAAATGATACGTTATAATTTTAAAACCTGACTCACCCTTTATCCTTCGCATGGACGTCCGCTCCCCGCTGCAATAGCAGCTGTGCTAAGGGCAGTCTGTTGTATCTAAAAAAAAACAGAAAATAATAAAAATAACAAAGTCTTATTAGAGTTGCACAGCGTTAAGTTCCGCCAATCAACGTGCAATGTCTCGATATCACCCTCTATCTCATGCAAGCAAGGTAGGCAGTGTTCTCATTGCCTCTGGTGTCAAGAGACTTTCACCACTTTACGCCGTAATCAAAACATTACGCGTTTAGTGGAACTTCACGCAGAGCTGTCAAAGATGAAGAACAATGAAAATAATTTTAATTATCTCCACTAGAATATTAACAAAAATTAACAATTTTCATAATTACATAAATAACCCTCCAATCTTTTGTTTATGAATACCTAGATGTATAGTAACTAGGACCTTACAGGACCTAAGGTCACAAGTTCAAATCCCGGCACATACAAAAGTTTCTCATAAACAAATACGAACCCAGCAGCGAAGTGTAAAGGTGTTGAATGCCTTCCATCGACATCCCTACAGTTGACGAGGCGAGGTCGCGCGTCCAGTATCGCGCGGGCGGTCTCCACGTCGCCGGTCCGCGCGGCCTCCAGCAGACGGAGGGCGGCCGCGTTTGAACACGCATCTACAAATTATTATGTTACAATTAGCTCCACAAACATATATTTTTCAGATACATTGAAATGGTGGATAATGAAAAGTAAGTAAGTAAGTAGCTTCACGCTATATCCCGCACACAGCAGGGTAGGCAGAGGGAACCTAGTGTTAAGACACTCCGTTCCCCACGTGGATAACGAGCGAAGAAAATGTATGATGCGAAGAAAATGAAAATGTATGGTGAGTAGCAAGAGAGGACCTTTCCTTTTTTTAAGGTGAGGAAATCCTTCACGAATCTCCCGTGGGGGGACGGGTTAAGAATACATTTCCCCCCGTCGCTGGGCAGCGTCCCGTAAAAGGCGGGTAACCCAGTAGTTCGGTGGTAGGAGATTTGTTCTCCGACTGGCTCGCGACCACTATCATGTCAAAGACGAACCGTCAAATATCTTATGATGTGTTCCGGTTCGATGGCATGTAAGCCAGCTTTCTCTATTCCCATCATTCCCATCCTTTCTCCCTCCTTCTGTCCTACATCCCCAAGGCTGGCAACGCATCCATAACTCCAATGCTGTGGATGTATATGGGCGAAGGTAACCACTTAACACCAGGTGGGCCTTTTGCTCGTTTGCCTCCTTTATTCCATAAAAAAAAAAGAATACCGTCCTAGTTGGGACACGGATGTTGTTATGTGGGAATCCAGACTGGCAGATGGTAGGCCTCGTTTATGTGCTAAACATCACGGTGGTCCTTCTCGACAGCCAAAAGTCTACAGGAGATGACAGGAGGTTGTGGGAGACATCTGTACCGTACCTTCAAGAAGAAAGTATCAATGATATTGGATTGGTCACCTAAAACCTGAGTGGGCCGACCGGAGTAGCTTCAGATCACAAACCCACCTCCCTTCCCTTCTCCATGTCAAATTTATAACTGAGAACATCAATTAGGCTAAAGGTCCACTTTTATTTATGGGTGAGATTCTACCTCACGGTCAGAAGGTTTAACACCCGAGTACAATTTTTCATCTAGCCCCGCGGAGATGCAGAGAAAAAAAACAAATAGGAGAGGCAGTCTTGGTTCTAGTGTGGTGCGTGGCGTGTGCCTCAGGCTCCTCGAATACTTAGCAATTCAATAAATTATTATGTTGAATAGCGAATTTGGTGAAGACCAATAGGTCTTATTATAATTAACTTTTTGTAATTGAAATTTATGCATAAATATGATCTACTATTGTCAATAGTCATGTTTTTTGTGATGTTTGACCCCGACTTCCCGACGGACACATGTAGTATATACGAAAATTAAAAATACAATAGCAAGCAAAAACTAGCATTAAAAAAAAGTATTAAATAGTTATATAAATTGATGACACGTGTCGCAGTGGTTATGCGCCCTACTGTAAAAGCGGTTGGTTGTAGGTTCGTTCTTTTTTATTGACGAAAGGGGGACAAACGAGCAGAAGGACCACCTGATGGTAAGTGGTTACCTTCGCCCATTAGAAAAGTCCAACATCCACAACATTAGAAAAGTTTTGAGGGAGGAGGAAAGGAGTGAAGGAGGATGGGGATGGTGGGAATAGGGAGAGCTGGCTTACATGCCATCGAACCAAAATACATCATCAGGTGTTTGGCGGTACGTCTTTGAGATGATACTGGTTGCGAGCCAGTCGGAGAACGAATCTCCTACCACCTAGTTACTGGGTTACCCGCCTTTTACGGGACGCTGCCAGCGACACAGAGGAATTGTATTCTACCCCGTCCCCCAAGGGTCGTTTTTCCCTCGCGGGAATTGTTTAAAGTGTTTTCATTCTTCCGCTCTGGTATTCAAGACAAAGAGTGTCAAGAGTGTCATTCCACACGCAATGTCCCGATTTCGGGCCAAAAGTAGGGATAGGAATGTCTTAACACTAAGTTAAGACATACTGCCCTACTGTGCGGAAAGATGGTAAAGTTATAAAATAAATGAATATGTTCGTCAAATCGACCAAGGTTAAAAGTCTATTGTTTAAAGGTCCTTTTAAAATACACAATAAAATACTTTGCTATAATAACTTTTACAAACAATTGGATGTTTCTACGACATAAATTAAACGAAATTGATCTTTATTACGCAATTACACTGTACACGATTTTCTAAGAAAAATAAAAAAATGTAAAATAAAAAGGCGCAAAACGCTGAAGTATTTTTAAAGTGTTATTCCACACTTAGGAAAATTGAAAAAGACATTTAGAAGACGTATAAAATCAAATTGAAATTCAAATTCAAATTATTAGAATGCGTTGAATAATCTTTGGGTAGAAGACATTTGTAAAAATCTCTCTACAGAGATGCTAACAACAAAAATAAGTTGATATAAAGCGTATACGAATTACGACGCAGCTGGTAGTAGAATGCATGGCTTAGTAGTGAGAGCGCCTGGGCGGTATTCGGGAGGCGCGGGTTCGAATCCCCTTGCGTTCAAATTTTTATACGTTTTCTAAATGTCTTATTCGTTTAGTATATATTATGACTAACTTTGATGAATGACTTTAACAGGGAACTGAACCCATGACAACAATCATTGTAACTTAATAACCATTGAACTGAAATTAAAATTATAATCACTAGCTCTGCCATAGGACAGCGAATTATAATCATAATTAGTTAAGAGTTTCATTCCTACTCGGGGCAGTAGTTATATTATAAAACTAGCGGCGGTAAAGTGCATAACTGTTTCGCTACATTGCAACCCTCGGGGTTGAGTTTTTGAAAAATAAAGTAGCCTATGTTTAACCTTGGATTATCAACTGTATATATGGCAAAATTCATTACAATCGGTCAAGCGGTTTAGATTTTTCATATAAACTTTCATCCCCTATTTCAACTCTTTAGAGGTGGATATTTGAAAAAATAAGTATATGTTTAACCCTAGACTTTTCACTACTTTCATTCTAAATTTCATTCAAATCGAACCGGTAGATTAGCCGTGAAAGCGTGACAGACAAACAGACAGACTTTCGCATTTATAATTATGGTTTATACTAAAGTTATTTATAATATTTATGAATAAGTTAAAGTTATTTATAAGTATTTATAAGGATTATGGAAATATTCATTTCTTCTCACTGGTAAGACAAGAAAAGTTGTTTTTTTTTATTTTTGCGTCTCTCTCGTTCTTATCAATATCAATTCTCTTCAAGCCTAAGCCCTGCCGAGATAACATAAAAAAGTCATTTCTATGCGGTACTTCCGAAAATTTAAGCGTACAAAAAAAAAAAAATTATACCATTTTATTATAATATAGATAGATTAGGGCCATATGACGCTTTGGTACAGCACCTGACTGTGAACACAACGGTTTTGGGTTCGATCCCCACACGAGGGAATATTAAATTTTTCAATTCTTCGCTCTGGTACTATAGTAGACAAAGCGCGGCGTTGAGTTCCGCCATGCGACATATAACGGGACTTTCGAGTGGAAAGTGGAGGATAGAATGTGCTAACGCTAGGTCCTGACTACCCTGCTTCCAGTAAAAAACGTGGAGCTACTATAAAAAAAAATAGATTCCTATATAGCAATGGTGAAGTGTGCCTGTAACAAGAATCGCAATGGTTTTCAGAGTTTCTTGCGCCGGTTCTTCTCAGGTCTGAGGCATTAACTTTAGTGAACCGGTGGTAAACTATTTGACGTTCAAAAATAAAGCATGTAACTTCTTATTTTGAATAAAATTATTTGACTTTGACTTTGGTTTACCTTTTATTAGTTTTCCGACCAGGAATCATAGATTATTTTTTAGCTTCACGCCACACACACTAGGGTAGGCAGAAAGAACCTAGTGTTAAGACACTCCGTTCCCCACTTTCCGCCGAATTCGGAGGCTAGCGTGTTAAGTGGTGGAACTTAGCTCCGCACTTTGCCTCGATACCAGAGCGAAAGAAATGGAAATATTCATTATTTCCACTCCTCGAGTGGAAATTGAACCCACAACCAGTCGTTTACAGTCACACGTTCGTGCCACTGCGCCACGACCGGCCCCACTAGAATTTTAATACTTTTATTTTTACTCCAGCTTACCACTATCTTTACTTACTTCGCGACTGACAGATAGATAGATTGACTGACACAGATAAATAGACAAACAGATAGGTATTTATAACCGAGATTTGAACCCACTATTTTCGCACCAACATATTAACCACTGATCCAACAGCGCACTATATAAACCTGCGCACGCGCATACAAACAGTACTAACCGCGACACCTTATTTAGTTAACAGAGATCAAAACCTCACTTAGTGTTAGTAAGCCAAGTCGTTCAGACCAGTTAAAGTACTGTAAGTATTACAGAGAGATTAATAGTGATGTGCTGTGTTTTTAAAGTTAAATATTAAATTAATAATTAAATATTAAATTAATTTTCAGTGTTATTTTAAAGTAAATTTAAGGTATTGATATATTTTTATTTTACTTATTTAATCTGTTAACAAAAAATATTTTAAAAATTAGGAATGGTTTATCTTAATTTAATTTTAATTATATTCTTCTTGAAGCCAGTGGCCCCACTGACTGTAAGCTCAACGAATGTAGGTTCGATTCCCAATCGGTAGACTAGTCAATTCCTTTTAAATTATAATTATTTCTCCATTTTACTATAAAAGACGAAGTTAATTATCAGAGATCCAAACCTCACTTAGTGTTAGTAAGCCAAGTCGTTCAGACCAGTTAAAGTACTGTAAGTATTACAGAGAGATTAATAGTGATGTGCTGTGTTTTTAAAATTAAATATTAAATTAATAATATAATATTAAATTAAATTTCAGTGTTGTTTAAAATTAAATTTAAGCTATTGATATATTTTTATTTTACTAATTTAATCTGTTAACAAAAACTATTTTAAAAATTAGGAATGGTTTATCTTAATTTAATTTTAATTATATTTTTTTTTATATTTGCATACTGGCTTCCTCTGACCGTAAGTTCGACGAACGTGAGTTCGATTCCCAATCGTTTTTTAAATTTTTATAATTTCTCCATTTTACTATAAAAGACGAAGTTAATTATCAGAGATCCAAACCTCACTTAGTGTTAGTAAGCCAAGTGGTTCAGACCAGTTAAAGTACTGTAAGTATTACAGAGAGATTAATAGTGATGTGCTGTGTTTTTAAAATTAAATATTAAATTAATAATATAATATTAAATTAAATTTCAGTGTTGTTTTAAAGTAAATTTAAGGTATTGATATATTTTTATTTTTAATTTTAAGAAAAATGAACCTAAAAAAATTATGAATGGGCTATCTTAATTTAATTTTAATTATATTTTTATTGATTTTTTTTTATATTTGCATACTGGCTTCCTCTGACCTAAGCTAAGTAGCTAGTAAGTACGACGAACGTGGGTTCGATTCCCAATCGTTTTTTAAATTATTATTATAATAATAATATCTTTTATTAAAAGTATCTAAGACTCAGTTTGTTAGTAATACAGACTTAAAAACTATGTTAGCAGCATTAAAAAATTGTGTTAAACAAAACGAGGTGAATTATCAGAAATCAAAATCCTACTTAGAGTTAGTACGTCAATTGGTTGAGACCAGTTTCCTAATTGTAAGTATTATGGAGATCAGTAGTGATGTGTTTATTAATTAAATATTAAATTAATATTTAACTTCCAGTGTGTTGTTATATAAGTTTATTTTAAGGTATTGATATATTTTTATTAAAGTAATTTAAACTCTTTAAAAAATATATTAAAAAAAAAAAATGAAAATTAAATTCTTCAGAAACTAAATTATATTATTTTTGCGTCCATTGTCCATTGGGACTGCCTCTGACCTCTGCCTCTATGCAATTGGTTGTGGGTTCAATTCCCTACAGGTAGAATTATTTATTATAATTAATTATTATTATTTCTCCTCTCTGTTAACAAGATGAAGCGCGGTGTTGAGTTACGCGACTTAACACGCAATGTCAAATTCGGGCGGTGCGTGGAGAACGGAGTGTCTTAACACTAGGTTCTCTCTGACTATTCTGCTATGAGGGAAAAAGTGTAAATACATGTAATAACATGTATTTATATTTTTATATAGGAGCCAGTCGTGGCGCAGTGGCACGAACGTTCGACTGTAAACGACTGGTTGTAATTTCGATTCCCACTCGAGGAGTGGAAATGTTTAATATTTCCATTTCTTTCGCTCTGGTATCAGAAACAAAGCGGGGCATTAAGTTCCGCCACTTAACTCGCAAGTCTCCGAATTCGGCGGAAAGTGGGGAACGGAGTGTCTTAACACTAGGTTCCCTCTGCCTACCCCTGCTGTGCGTTAAGCTAAAATAAAAATTTTAAAAAATATGATTCTTAACATATTGCAATTTATTTTTTTAATATTATCACATATATCATAAAATGCAAATAGACGGAAATAATGTAATGCCAAATGACTATTCTCCGAAATTTTAATATATTTAATGTAAGCTTTACATTTTTCTCGCTCAATAAAAGTAACCAGGGAGAATCTAGTGTCAAGTGCATCTGTGAGCCGGGTGTGGCGGAGAGAGTGGCCCACATTTTGTGTGAGCGTCCTGTTTATGCATATGACACAGAAAAAATAGAACAGAAATTGTGTGTCAAAATTTTCGACAGAGAGTTTAGATATTATTTTTATTTTTTAAAAGAGAGTTTAGATTTTATTTTATTAGTAACATTGGAGACCAAAATAAAAGGGACGTATTGCTGGAATTTAGTGAAATGATTTGTTAGGGGGTCATTGAACGAAATAAATAACATAACAACGTACAATAGAACAAAATTATAAAATACATACAAAAAGGTCTCTGATAACGTCAGGGGTACTGCGATATATATATACGTTATCCCTAAGGTCTTTCCTTTTAATCATTATTTATGATCATTTATTCACTTATACGTTTTTGTATAAAAAAAAAGTCATTTTAATCTTCCTATCACCCCAACAAAATAATATTTTTTATTTTATCAATATAAATATATTTCTCAAATAAAAAAATATATATATTTAACTCTATAGAGTCTTCTCGTCTTTTTAACTTTTTAATTAAAAAAATAATTTTTATAAATAATTTAGAGGCAGTTAAAAACTTAGTGTCAAGACCCTTTGTCCTCTAACTTTCCGTCTGACATTGTGTTTTGATTGGCTCCATACCACGTTTAGTAAAATAAGAAGAGCGGTAAAAAAAAATATCTTATTTTTAATTTACTAACAATCATATATCTTTCTTAAACATTAATTTATTTTATGAAAGGTTTATAATTAAAATATTAAATTACATTAAAATAATGCAAAGCAATTTTTTTTGGGTAAAAAGGTAATAATTATTAAACTTAATCGTTTTAACATTTAAAATGTTTATATTATTAAAAAATATATTTTTTTGATGATACCTACAATACTTAAGCCAACGTGTATATTTAATTAATTGTCAATTCTCCAATTTATTACCTAAGAAAAAGAGCGAATATGAGGAGAGAATATCCCGCACACAGCAGGGTAGGTAGAGAGAACCTAGTGTTAAGACACTCCGTTCCCCACTTTCCGCCGAATTCGGAGGCTTGAGTGTTAAGTGGCGGAACTGAACGCCGTGCTTTACCTCTGATACCAGAGCAAAGGAAATGATAATGTTAAATATTTCCACTCCTTGAATGTGAATCGAACCCACAACTAGTCCTACGTGCGTGCGTGCGATCTACGCCACGCTATAAAAAAAAAGAAAAAAAGAGCGGGTTTTATGCATACGTAGTAGGTATATATGATATATGTTTATTTAAAACAAAAAATACATATAAACAAAAAATCATATTTATTAAGAAAAATATTAAGACATGCTTCTCCGCTCTCTCTTACTACCCCGCAAGGGATACAGCGCGGAGCCAAAAAAAAAGAATAAAAAAAAAAACAAAAAAATGCATTTTTTAAGACTACGTACATACATACAAACATATATACAAACATATAAAATTTCGCAAACTTAATCGTGAAATAAAATTTTTAGGCGCGTATGTAGCAAGTGGGGTAATGCCAGTTCCGACGAGTGAATGCTTGCATAAATTCGACAAGTAGTTATTTCATATAATAGGTCACTGGTTCGAATAATCGCGAATCCGTATAACTGAGGGTCGAATATATAATAATGGGGCTAGTCGTGGCGCAGTGGCACAAACGTGTGACTGTAAACGACTGGTTGTCCGTTCGACTCCCACTCGGGGAGTGGAGATATTTAGTATTTCCATTTTCTTCGCTCTGGTATCGAGGCAAAGCGCGGCGTTAAGTTCCGCCACTTAACACGCAATGCCTCCGAATTCGACGGAAAGTTGGGAACGGAGTGTCTTAACACTAGGTTCCCTCTGCCTACCCTGCTGTATATTCTTCTGTGAGCTTCCTCTGTAATGGACAAACAGAAAATCATATATTTGTTCTCGAAACTTACTTATATTCATACTAATGTCAAAATCCGAAATCTATACTATTATATAAAGAGGTAAAGTTTGTAAATTTGTTTGTAAGGGGTTTTTTTTTTTTTTTTTTTTTTTTTTTTTTTTTTTTTTTTTTTTAGCTTCTCTCTGACTACCCCGCAAGGGGTAGTCAGAGAGAACGGAGCGCCAAACGCTACGGTCCCTGCATACTTCTTTCGCCTCGTCCACAGTCATCAACCTCTTCATACACGCCCTCCGGGGGGTCCTCATGCTTTTTACGTGACCTTCCTCCAGTATCATCGATACTGTGTTTTCGAAGGTCAACCGAGGTCTCCCCCTGCCTCTCTTACCACTCACCTTTGCTTCATAAATCTTTCTTACCATTCTTTCATCACTCATCCTCTCGACGTGCCCAAACCACCTGAGCACGCCCTTCTTCATTCTTACTATGACGTTCTCGCTAATACCTGCCATTCTGTGTATCTCTTCATTGCGGATTCGGTCAGCTAAGCTGACTCCGCACATCTTTCGAAGAGATCTCATCTCCACAGCATTCATCTTTCTTTCATTCTTCTTCTGCAATACCCACGTTTCGCTGCCGTATAGCAGCGTCGGTACCAGCACTGCATTGTGCACAGCTAAACGTGCGGCTATGCTCACGTTCCGCCGTCGCATCAACGCAGCGAGGGCACCGTTAACCCTGTTACCGGCAGCAATACGCCTTTCAACATCCATATCATATCTTCCATCTCTGCTAAACATACTTCCCAAATATACCACCTCATTCACTTGTTCTAATTTCTTTCTGTTAACCATTATCTTACATTCCGTTCTTTCTTCGTCTCTTTCAAATACCAGAATCTTAGTTTTACTCGCATTCAGGCTTAGACCATTATTTCCACACCCATCTTTCAGGATGGTGACCAATGCCTGCAACTCGCATTCTGATGATGCAATAAGCACTGCATCATCTGCGTACAACAGGCAGTTTACCTTCAAGTCACCCACTTTCACTCCCATATCACTTTCTTTCACTCCTTGGAGACAACTATCCAAGTACAAATTGAACAGCCAAGCTGACATGGCACAACCCTGTTTGACACCTGATTGAATATCAAACCGAGGCGACATGCCAGCTCCTACTCGTACACAGGCTGAGTGATCTCGGTAAAGAGACTTTACAGCCTGCAACAAGGGTCCGTTCACATTGTACCGAGGCAGTATCTCCCATAACTTCTTTCGCACAACTCTGTCAAATGCCTTCTCCAAATCCACAAATGCACAGAAAACTTTTTGGTTTACAGCCAGAAATTTCTCTGTGATTATGCGGAGGGAGAAGATCTGGTCCATACACCCTCTTCCAGGTCTAAAGCCTCCCTGGGCCTCCCACAACAGCCTCTCAGATCTCTCTTGCATTCTTCTCGCTAAAATTTTAGCATAAATTTTACTACCTAAGCTAATCAAACTGATAGCCCTATAGCTTGCACAGTCTATCTGTGAACCTTTGCCTTTATACAAAGGCACGATGACTGCGCCTCGCCAATCATCTGGGACCTCCCCTTTCTTCCAGCATAAATTGCACAGATGAAAGAACAGGTCCAAGACGCGCGGCCCACCATATTTGATCATCTCAGTAGTAACTCCATCTGCTCCCGTTGCCTTACCACATTTCAGACTTCTTATGGCACTCTCTACTTCTTTTATACTGATTTCGCCGTCTGCTACATCAAAATTCAGCATATCGCTGTTACTTGAGACAGAGGCGTCATCACATTCATACATCTCCTTATAGAATTCCGCCCATCGTTGCAAAACGGGTGTTGGTTCAGTTAGTATTTCACCGTCCTTCGAAAGCACCCCTTTCATTCTGCAGGTTGACGAAGAACCCCGAGAATCACTAACTTCTCTCCAGAAAAGCTTCGTGTTTTCTCGGAAGTTGTTCGTCAACCTTTCATCTCTTTCATTCTCCGACTTTTCACGCTTCGCCTTAATCAGTGCTTTCGTTTGGTGCTTTTGCAACTTGTACTCTTTCTTCTTGATCTCTCTCATACTTTTATTCTTACCAGAGGCTTTATAATCCTGCCATGCTTTCTTCTTTCTTTCTACGGCATCTTTCACTTCGTCATCCCACCATTCATCGCGCTTTTTACTAAAACCTCTTTTCACAGTACCACACACTTCTGTTGCTGCTTCAGTCATACTATTCCTAAGATTCTGCCAGCATA
Organism: Dryas iulia moderata; assembly: GCA_019049465.1. NCBI lineage: Eukaryota > Metazoa > Arthropoda > Insecta > Lepidoptera > Nymphalidae > Dryas > Dryas iulia. The sequence goes on from CM032443.1 coordinate 4,995,860, forward strand.
CTTCTACACTCTCATTTCCTATTTCGCAACTGTCTAGCTTCTTGGAAACCCTTTCTTTATATTCCTCTTTAATAGGTGGATCTTGAAGCTTCCAGCTTCTTATGCGGTTATTCGCCTCCAAGTTTGGACACCTCGTGCGGGCGCGCCAGCCTGTGAACAGACCCCTTATTCTAGTGACAACTAGATAATGGTCCGTTCCCAAGTCGGCACCCCTAAACACACGTGTGTCCATAACTTGGTTCCGAACACGCTGATCCACCAGGAATAAGTCAATCATACTTTTCTCTTCCATTCGCTCCCATGTGTACTGATGAATTTGTTTGTGGTCAAACATCGTGTTTGCCACAAACAAATTCTTCTCCTTACAAAGTTCCAAAATAAGCTTACCAGCCTCATTCACTCTCCTATCACCGTACTTCCCTAATATAAGCTCGTAACCGATCCGCTCGGTTCCGACCCATCCATTCAAGTCACCGCACACTATTAACTTTTCATTCGCTCTTACGCTACCTAGAACTTCCCTGACACTCTCCCAGAACTCCTCTAGCTCGCCTGATAGCGCTGAGGATACTGGCGCGTAGGCCGCTAACAAGAATAATCTTGTTATCCCCAGCTTAAAGCGAACCCAAAGGAGCCTCGGGTTGATCGCCTTGTATTCCACCATTGCACACACCAATCGAGAGGACAACAACACACCTACCCCCTGGCACCCGCGATCACTCTCTGGTACGCCGGCCCAGAGAGCTACGCGACTGCCCGGCAGATCGGTAGTGTTATTGCCCTTTCTCTTGGTCTCAGTCACACAGATCGCATCCAGATCTCTATCATCCATCACATCTAGTAGTTCATTCATCTTCTGTTCCATCCCTCCTCTTACATTCCACGTAGCTATTTGTAGCTCCGTCCTCCACTTCCCGCCGTCTTGGACATGGCGTGTCGGGTGGCGGTCCCCAACGCCGCACTCGTCTACTCCCCCCTCCCCACTTCTCACACCAACGGGGACGCGCTGGTGCGCGTCGCCTCGGGGGGACGCCCTAACATACTGTGCCCTGGTGTACGTGGCGGATGGAACTCTGCAGCCCTAACAAGTAGGGCTGGCGGGGATCGCTACGGGCAAGCATTCCATCATGGACCCCCATTTGTAAGGGGTAATCTTCGGAAATACTGAACCGATTATGAAAATGCTTTCTCATTCAGAAACCTATACTGTTTTAAGTGCTATAGGGTACTTGCGAATATAAGTATGGATATTGAACAAAAAATCCAGAGAAAACTAAAATTGGGCAAGATGTGATGGTTAGTTGTGTAGTTTACGCGGGCTGGTCGCTAGTACCTAACATTTACGTAGCCCTGAACGGAAAGAGTGTTCTTGACACTTGGTCATCTCTGCCTACCCTGGTAAGCAAGAAAAGCGTTGAAATTTTTAAGCAAAAAATAAAGCAGTAATGCGAATTTTAAAGGAGCCTTTCTCCTCTCTCCACCAATCCACCGTTATGGGCACTATGGGCATGCCCACAACTTGAATTACTTGAAATGTCTTATCTTTTAGTCTTCACAAAAATTCACTGACTTACTACAGATTTCAGTATCACCGTATCATCTTAATAAAATAAAATTAATTTTGTTTCGAGTTTTTCAATTATAATTATATCCGTGTTCATACTCCGACTCGCGCTTGGCCGATTTCAAGGTGGCTATGTACAACCCTTTTTGAGGGCATAAAGAATACATGAAGTGATAAGAAGTTTCTTCTAGTTAGCCGATTGATTGGTAGAAATTCAGTATGATACAAAAATCATTTATGTAAATAGATAAATACATTAAGATTAAGGCGATGGATGCATTAAGTCATTTATTTTTAGAGTGACTTTGACTTTCAACTTAATTAATTTATACATATTTTTATATTTATATACTAGAGGCAAGCTCGCGACTTCGCCGCGTGAAATACATAACTGCTTCGTTATATTGCAACACTCGGGGTGGGTTTTTGAAAAATAAAATAGCCTAAGTTTAAGCTTAGATTATCAACTATATTTATGCCAAAATTCATCATAATCGGTCAAGCGGCTTAGATTTTTCATATAAACTTTCATCGCTTATTTCAATTCTTTAGCGGTAGATTTTTGAAAAAATAAGTAACCTATATTAGACCCAGTAACATTTACTACTTTCATTCTAAATTTCATCCAAATCGGACCGGTAGATTAGCCGTGAAAGCGTGACAGACAAACACACAGACTTTCGCATTTATAATATAAGTATGGATTATCATAGTATAAAAAGTATTTTCAAAATTTAGATATAGATATATCTATTTAGAGGCCATCGTGGCGCAGTAGGACTGTCTAGTAGCGACTGACCTGTCCCGTAAGCACGTTAGTTCGCGGTTGTGGGTTCGATTCCCACTCGGAGGAATGATAACACCTAATTTACTTTCATATCTTCGCTCTAGTACCAAGACAAATGGTGGCGTTGAGTTCCACCACTGAATACGCCATTTTCAAATTTCGGGTGGAGAACAGAGTGTCTTAACAATAGGAGCTCTAGCTGCTTCTTATTTTTTATTATCTATCTATAATATCTATGTATAAATAGGGTCAGTCATGGCACAGTGGCACGAACATGTGACTGTAAACGACTGGTTGTAGGTTCGATTCCCACTCGACGAGTGGAAATATTTAACATTTCCATTTCCTTCGCTCTGGTATCAGAGGTAAAGCGCGGCGTTAAGTTTCCCCACTTAATACGCTATGCCTACAAAAATTCGGCTTAAAATGGGGAAAAAGAGTGTCTTAACACTAGGTTCCCTCTGCCTAGTTTAACCCACTCCTTGACTTATAATTATCAATATACGCACACGTGTCCGAACACCAAATAAATACAAAACTTCCATCGCTGCTATCTTTACAAGAACAACCAGGAAGACGAAAAAATACTTTAAAAGTTGTTATTATTTTTTATTAAACGTTTATAAAAAGTATAATATTTTTATGTTGATTTTTTTATGTTCATTATTATTGTTAACAGATTAAAAACATGCGATTCATATCTTTTTTTTTACTTTTTCCCGCGTAACAACCTCTGACTAAACGTCAAAGAGCGCCTAATGTCATTACACTCCGTTCTTCGCTTTATGCCCGAATTTAAGACATCCCACTCCGTTAAACGCAGGGGCCAGTCGTGGCGCAGTGGTACAAGCGTGTGACTGTAAACGACTGGTTGTGGGTTCGATTCCCACTCGAGGAGTGGAAATATTTAATATTTCCATTTCCTTCACCCTGGTATCAGAGGTAAAGCGCGGCGTTAAGTCTTAACACTAGGTTCCCTCTGCTTACCCTGCTGTGTGCAAGACACAGCGGGGTAAGCAGAGGAATGTGAATCCTCGAGTGAGAATCGAACCCGCAACCAGTCGCTTTACAGTCACACTTTGTACTGCGCCACGACTGGCCAAGGCCACAGACATAATTTCACCACTTAACCTCTTAATTTTGTGCCAAAAGTGTAGAACAGAATGTCTAGACACTATGTTCACTCTGCCTACTTTTACTATATTTGAGAAACAGTTTTTTTTAGTTTAAAGCAAAAGAAATGATTTCAATTATGATTTCAAATTTTAAATTCACTGTAGGTAAATATACTTAGGTCACGTGACTAATCGTAATAGCGTGATATATAATAATTATTTTCAAAGACTATCTTTTAATCTGTTCATTTAATAATAAAATGCACTTAAATTACGTATTCTTTATAGATTGTGGGAAAATATTATACATATTTTTCAGCTTCACGCTTTTTTTTCGCAAGTGTCTAGATTCTCTTTGACTATACTAGTCAGAACGAACGAGCCTAGTGTCAATTTATTTTTATTTATATATTTAATTAAAAATAAATTGACACTAGGCTCGTTCGTTCTAAGATGGTCAGAGAGAATCTAGACACTTGCGAAAAAAAAAGTCTGTCTACTACTGTCAAGACTGTGTACTGTCTACTTTCCGCCTGAAATGAAGACATTGCGTGTTGAGTGGCGGAGCTCAACGCCGCGCCTCGTCTAGTTACCAGAGCTGAGAAATGAAAATATTATGCAATCATACTGCTGAATGGGAATCGAACCCACAACCATTGAATTTGTGATTTATTTCAACGTACATCAATATTACAAAATTGAAAGATGCGATATTGACCCTCTATTCTTATATAGAGATATTTCTTTTGAGGTGATCGTGGCGCAGTGTTACAGCGTGTGACTGTAAGCGCTATCGGTTGTAAGTTCGATTCCTTGGTTGGTTGTAAGTTTGGTTATTATATTCGTTTTTTCATCCTCACGCTGTATCCCGCACACATTCGGGTAGGCAGAGGGAACCTAGTGTTAAGACACTCCGTTCTGCCACTTTAGGCCTAATTCGGAGGCATTGCGTAACTTAACGCTGCGATTTGCCACGACACCAGAACGAAGAAAATGGAAATATTAAATATTTTCACTCCTCGAGTGGGAATCTAATCCACAACCAGTCGTTTACAGCCACACGCTTGTGCCACTGCGTCATGACTGGCCCTTATGTTCAAAATATTTTTATTTTTCCATTCTAACAATTTAGCATGAAACGTCTCGATCTCAAACAAAAAACGGACGGAGAACGGAGTGTTTTGACACTAGATTCTCTTTCAATTCAACTTTAAAAAGGAGACACTATAAAGCAGATTTTTCAATAATTTCCTACACCAAACAATTATTAATTAATGCAAATAAAATTTCCTCTGGGTGAGGCAAGACAGGACATGGGCGCATACGTACAAACGAAATCGCAGTTAAAACAGGATGTTTATGAGTAACTTTAAACTCGTTAAAATTACTTTTTGTACATACATGTTGCAATATTGTTTTACCTTGATTATATGTATTCTTAACATATTATAAGAGGTTATAGCCGGTTCGATTTTAGATTAATGTAAACTGTTTTTTTTTTTGGTCAATTTTAAATTATGAAATAGAAATATTGTGTTTTAGTGGCGGAAACCAACGCCGCTCAGTGCTTCCTTTTAAGTACCAGAACATAGAAGTGAATATAATTTAAATATTATTATTGGTACTTTAAATTTATTTAATACAAAACGAAGGCCAGTCGCGGCGCAGTGACACAAGGGTATGACTGAAAAACGACTGTTGTAGTTTCGATTCCCACTCGAGGAGTGGAAATATTTAATATTTCCATTTTCTTCGCTCTGGTGTCGAGGTAAAGCGGGGCATTAAGTTCCGCCACTTAACTCGCAATGCCTCCGAATTCAACGGAAAGTGGGGAACGGAATGTCTTAACACTAGGTTCCCTCCGCCTACCCTGCTGTGTGCGACACCAGAGCGAAGAAAATGGAAATATAATTTCCACTCCTCGAGTAGGAATCGAACCCACAACCAATCGTTTACAGCCACACGCTTGTGCCACTGGGCCACGACTGGCCACAAATTATATACGTTTTCTAAAAATGTTTTTCAAATATTAATTGTCTCGATAACACTTTAAAAATGTTTAATAAATCGTTTTATAATTGAGATTACATTATCCCATTGATTATATATATAATGACAGAATTAAATAAGTAATTTAAATACACATTCATTTAATCACGTGCTAACTTCACCGCGAGATAATTGGCTGTAATGACAAAGAGCGGCGTTAACTTCCGCCAATACACACGCAATATCTTTTATTCGGGCTCAAAATTAAAATCAACAAGAGTGACTTTTTTTCATCCTCACGCTGTATCCCGCACACATTCGGGTAGGCAGAGGGAACCTAGTGTTAAGACACTCCGTTCCCCACGCACCGCCGAATTCGGAGGCCATTGCGTATTAAGTGGCGGAACTTAACACCGCACTTTGCCTCGACACCAGAGCGAAGATAATGGAAATATTAAATATTTCCACTCTTCGAGTTGGAATCGAACCCACAATCAGTCGTTTACAGTCACACGCTTTTGTCACTGCACCACGATTGGCCCCACTGGCTGACAACCCGTGAAAACGGACTACTGTAGTGTTCGAAACGTCGGCTTTCTAAAAAGGTATTTCCGAATATTAAAAATCCGACTACAAATAGTTTTATTTCAAAACTAAATTTATTTTTTTTTCCAGCCAAAATGGCACCGTTCACGGAGACCACCGTCACCACCACCACCAATATCACCAAGGAAGAACCTCTGGTCGACCACTACGAGAAGCTGGTCGCACCACAGGCTGACTCTAGGAAGTATGAGATCGTGTATCCGAACCTACTGACTTTCGGTTACGGACACGCCGCTGCGCTATACGGAATATATCTAGCGTGTACTACAGCCACTTGGAGCACGATTATCTTTCGTAAGTTCTTTTTTTATAGAAACCCTTCCAGGCAGAGGAAACCTAGTGGTTTTTTTTACAATTTAATTTATACCACTGCGGACGTAAGATCTGTACCTTGTTTTAAAATAACCATTTTTTTTTTATATATATAAATTCAACAATATCAGAGCTTAAAACTAAGTATGCTTTAACTTAGTTTACAAAATATACCATAAGTAGTCCAGTTTTCTCTCAATATTAATAAAACCTAGTGTTAAGACACTCCGTTTCTCATTTTTGTGTCGAATTTTGAAGACATTGCTTGCAAAGGAAGCAAGGTTGAACGACGCCCTTTGCCTCGAAATGCCTTTATTTGCCTCGATAGTGTGCTTTCTATAGTTTTTACTTTAAATGCGTTGAATGATTTTTATTCTTAAAAAGACATTTAAAGAAAACGGTATTCAGGAGGCGCGGGTTCGAATCCCGCTGCGTTCAAATTTTTATACGTTTTCTTTAAATGTCTTTTTCAATTTTCCTAAGTGTGGAATAAAAAAAATGTTTAAAAGATTTTTATTCTTTTTTGCAAACATTGTATTTACAATTAATTCAATACATTATCGTAAAATCATACGATACGGAACAACAAAAAAATAAACATAATTGGGTAATCATTATTAATGGTGACCTTGGAACCATCATGAACAATGGTTTCTCACTAACCTTTGACTGGGCTTAAGAAAATATCATGTTTAGAAAAAATAAATAATAAATTGTAATAACAACGTGGTAGAAGACCATCGTGGCGCAGTGGAAGAGTAAACGCGAATGGCCGTGGGTTTGATTCCCACTCGGGGGAGTCATTATAACTAAGTCATTCTTATTTCTACGCTATAATAAGACAAAGCACGGTATTAAATCCCACCACTTAACACGCAATGACTCGATTTCAGTCAAAAAGTTGAGAGCTATCTCAACTCTAGGTTCTCTTCCGACTACCCTGCTATGCGAAGGCAAGCGTGTTTTTTTTAGCTTCATGCTGTATCCCACACACAGCAGGGTAGGCAGAGGGGACCTAGTGTTAAGACACTCCGTTCCCCACTTTCCGCCGAATTCGGAAGACATTGCGTGTAAAATAGCGGAATTTAACGCTACGCTTTGCCCCGACATCAGAGTAAAGAAAATGATAAATATTTCCTCTCTACGAATGGGAATTGAACCCACAACCAGTCGCTTTACAGTCACACTTTGTGCCTCTGCGGCACGACTAGCCCCTTCTTCGCGTATACTTTTCAATATATCTAATAATACTATTTTTTCCAGATTACTTTTTATTTGCGGCCGCATCGATAGGCATCACGGCTGGTGCACATCGTCTGTGGACTCACAAGGCGTACAAAGCCAAGATGCCTTTGCAAATAATTCTTTTAATAATGAACAGTTTGGCATTTCAAAACACAGCTATCACTTGGGTGCGTGATCATCGTTTACACCACAAGTAAGGAAAGAAGTTTTTTTTTTAGCTTCACGCTGTATCCCGCTCACAGCAGGGAAGGCAGGGGAAACCTAGTGTTAAGACACTCCGTTCCCCAATTTCCGCCAAATTCGGAGGCATTGCGTGTTACGTGGCGGAACTTAACTTAAAGAAGTTTAGTTTTCAGTTTCACACTTTATCCCGCAGTGTCTAATGTCAAAACATAATGTTCTTTACTTTACGACGGTCACTATTCGAGACTTTGTGATACACCCCAGAGGGAATCGAAGTCACTACCATCACCGTTACAGTCAGACTTTGTCAGAAAGAATCAAGTTACGTGTATTAGCTTCACGCTGTATCCTGCACACCGCAGGGTAGGCAGAGGGAAGCTAGTGCTAAGACACTCAGTTCCCCACTTTCCGCCGAATTCGGAGGCATTACGGATTAACTGGCGGAACTCAACACCGTGCTTTGCCTCGACACCAGAGCGAAGAAAATGGAATAATAAATATTTCCACTCCTCGAGTGGGAATCGAACTCACAACCAGTCGCTTTACAGTCATACTCTGCGCCACGACTGGCCCTAACGCCACCGGAACCACAACTCAACGTCGCATTCTATCTATATACGAATGGTAAAATCAAAAATGTTTTAAAATGAAAATATAGACGAATATAAACAAACATTCGTCTATCCAACTAAATAAAATTGGAGTGTCTGCTTGCAATATTAAAGTAACCGGTGTTTTATTAAATTTTTATGTATATGTACACTATACATATACCAATCAAGTTAACAGTTTTTGTCTGTCTCTTTGTTTACATCAATCTCAAGAACGGCTGGACCGATTTTGACGAGACTTAACATACAAGAATTAGAACCTTTTCTAGACTAGTAGCCAATGAAAATAAAAATAAACTGTCCATATCAAAAATATTTCAGGTACAGCGACACGGACGCCGATCCCCACAACGCGACGCGCGGCTTCTTCTTCTCCCACATAGGGTGGCTGCTCGTGAGAAAGCATCCCGAGGTTAAACGCCGCGGCAAGCTCATTGACATGTCCGACATTTACGCGAACCCCGTGTTAAGATTTCAGAAGAAGTGAGTGTTATTTTTTATAGCAACTTATGTTTTTTTCGTTGATTTATGTCCAGGATGAGGTCGAAATTCTTATACGCTTTATTACAACTTATTTATGTTGTTAGCATCTCTGTAGAGAGATTTTTACAAATTTCTGCTACCCAAAGATTATTCTACGAACAATCATTTGGCAAGAGAGAATGCTATTAATTAAATACTTTTAAACATTTTTAAAGTGTTATTCCACACTTAGGAAAATTGAAAAAGACATTTAAAGAAAACGTATAAAAATTTGAACGCAGCGGGATTCGAACCCGCGCCTCCTGAATACCGTTCATAATAAGAATTTCGACGCAGCGGCTAGTAGAACGCATGGCTCAGTGGTGAGAGCGCCTGAACGGTATTCAGGAGGCGCGGGTTCGAATCCCGCTGCGTTCAAAAATTTTTATACGTTTTCTTTAAATGTCTTTTTCAAGACTGTATAGGTTTTTACAGATCTGAAACTGAATATTTATAAAGCGCAGTGTTTAGTTTCGCATCGTCTCGAATTCGGAATATCTAGAACATACTCCACGTAGACTTAAGATTCTTTTTACCAACCCTTTATGTGAGAAAAGTAATCAATATCATTTATAACTACGAATATTTCAACTACCTGGAAATCCATAGATACTAATATTATAAATTTGAAAGTCTGTCCGTCTGTTACGTTTAACGCTTAATCTACCTGACTAATTTAGATGGAATTCGGAACGAAAATAGTTGAAAATCTATGGTCAAATAACATAATAATTAAAAAAAAATCCTCTTGATATTAATATATGTGAAAAATCCAAACCGCTTGACCGATTTCGATGAATACATAAAATAAAGTAAATATACCAAATACACACAATAATTAATTAACACAAGCCGTTATAAACAACTTTTTTGTTTAAATTGTTTTTTTTTTATCTTCACGCTGCAGCAGGTCTACCCGCACACAGCAGGGTAGGCAGAGGGAACCTAGTGTTAAAACACTCCGTTCCCCACGCACCGCCGAATTCGGAGGCATTGCGTGTTAAGTGGTGGAACTTAACGCCGCGCTTTACCTCGGCACCAGAGCGAAGAAAATGGAAATATTAAATATTTCCACTCCTCGAGTGGGAATCGAACCCACAACCAGTCGTCACACGCTTGTGCCACTGCGCCACGACTGGCCACTTTGTTTTAGTCATTGAATATAATTTGTTTAAATCACTTTTTCATATTAATTATAATAAGCAATATTTTTTTATTGTGAAAATCGCTCCTTTGTCCATGGTTACGTAGTTCGTAACAATACAACAGTATCCTTATTAGGTAATAAGCTGACCTGCGCAACTTTGCGTCACGACGGGAAGATTTCACATCAGGTGTTCAGTCAGAGGCCAGTCGTGGCGCATTGGCACGAACGTGTGACTGTAAACGACTGGTTGTGGGTTCGATTCCTATTCGAGGAGTGATAATATTTAATATTTTCACTTCCTTCGCTCTGGTATCAGAGGCAAAGAGCGGCGTTAAGTTCAGCGCCACTTAACACGCAATGCCTCCGAATTCGGCGTAAAGTGGGGAAACGGAGTGTCTTAACACTAGGTTCCCTCTGCCTACCCTGCTGTGTGCGGGATACAGCGCGAACATAAAAAAAAGATGTTCAGTCCTTCAAAATAAATGATATGTTGTGCCTGTATGTTGAAAGGACTGATAGCTTCACGCTTCACGCTGTTTCCCGCAGTCGGAGAGAACCTAGTGTCAAGACACTCCGGTCTCTACTTTCCACATGAAATCGAGATTTCAGCATATTTAACATATAACTAACAAAAAACAAAAATAGAATCATTATAAATGTTAATATATGGAGAAAAAATTCTAGTACATTTTTAGGAAAATTATACTTGATGGAATTTGCACGGAGTATAGAACAGGGCATCGTTAAATTTTATATGAAAAATGAGTTCAAAATGTTAATACTTCAACGTATAATATAGTAAATAAATAATGTAATCACCACTGAGCATGCATTTGAACGCATTGCTCATTGGTAAGGGCGCCTGGACGGTATTCAGGAGGCGCGGGTTCGAGTCCCGCTGCGTTCAATTTTTATACGTTTTCTTTAAATGTCTTTTTCAATTTTCCTAAGTGTGGAATAACACTTTAAAAATGTTTAAAAGTACAATAAATATTACACATACTATCAAGTGTCTGACGTACACTTGAGCATAAAGTGAAAGTCATACATACACGTTGCTATGGCAACGTATAAATAACGCGTCAACAAGACTAGTTATATAATCCATATTAATATTAAAAATGCGTAAGTCTGTCTGTTTGTCTGTGACACTCCCGCTTTCACGGTTACTCTACTAGACCGGTTTGGATGAAATTCGAAATGAAAATAGTTGAATAGAGTACATGCAGGGAGTTCAAATGTAGGCTAGATTTTTTTCATAAATCAATCCCATACATAGGCGATGAAAGTTTATATAAAAAGTTATATAATTACACAGGGGAAGTCGCGAGCGTATCGTTCATATAAGACTATTAAAAGAAAAGACCAAATTAAAATATGCACAAAAGATTATATAAGTAAAAGGCGAAATAAATATTTTCCACTAGACTTCAAGGAGAAATTCTGGCACAGAGAAAAAAAAACAATGACTTTAAAAACATAAACAAGGAAAGGGAATGTCACTTCTGTCAAAATAAATAAATAGTTAAGATAAAAATAAATATCAAGGGCATAGAAAACCAGGGAATTGTATAAATATTTCACGATTTTAAACATATTATTGTACTTTCACGATTATTTTGTATGGAGACCGTCGTGGCTCAGTGGAATAGCGTCTGACCGTAACCACAATGGTTGTGGGTTCGATTCCCACTCGGGGGTATGATTATATATTATTAGTAGCGACATACGGAGGCGCATTTTTTTTTAAAAAACTGCAACATAGGCTATGTTGACGCTTAGATTATCAACTATATTTGTGCCAAATTTCATTACAATTGGTCAAGCGGTTTAGATTTTTCTTATAAACTTCCATCCCCTATTTTAACCCCATAGAGATTGATTTTTGAAAAAATAAGTAGCCTATGTTAGACCCAGTCACTTTTTCTACTTTCATTCTAAATTTAATCCAAATCGGACCGGTAGATTAGCCGTGAAAGCGTGACAGATAAACACACAGACTTTCGCGTTTACTATATAAGTATGAATGGCAGAGTTTTGAAAATATCTTGAAGACGTATCACAATCTTCTGTTTCATTCACACACTCGCTTTTTTAAGATTTTTAAAGAAAAGTATCCCTTGGGATCCTACTACCGAAACACATTGACATGTGCAAGAAGCTCAGCGGGACTTGTTGTCTTTTTTTTTAGTCATTAATTTCCTGGTCAGACAGTAGCCAGTCGTGGCCCAGAGGCACAAGCGTGCGACTGTAAACGACTGGTTGTGGGTTCGATTCCCACTGCTGTTTGCGGGATACAGCGTGAAGCTAAATAAAAAAAATAAAAAAAAAAGAAAAAACGTAGTCAGAAACAACCTAATGTCAAGACACTCTGTCTCCACTTTCCGTTCCAAATCGAATAAAAAAATAAAAACACGGCTATAATCTGTTTTACTTGAATACATTTATTTATATTATCGTCTTTCCTTTTAACTCGATAAGGCTTTAAATAAATAATGATTATCTTATAAATAAAGATTACTAATTTTACTTTAAACATATATTAATTGCTATTTATATATTATAACTTCTTAATCCATACTAATATTATAAATGCGAAAATCTGTCTGTCTGTTACCCTTTCACGCCTATCAGCCCGATTTGAATGAAATTTGAAATGAACATAACATAAAGCTACTTTTTTCCAAAAAAAAATCAACCTTGGTGGAATGATGAGGCTAGTCGTGGCGCAGAGGCACAAATTGTGACTGTAAAGCGACTGGTTGTGGATTCGATTCCCACTCGAGGAGTACAAATATTTATTATTTCCATATTCCTCGCACTGGTGTCGAGGCAAAGCGCGGCATTAAGTACCGCCATAACACGGAGTGTCTTAAGACTAGGATCTCTCTGCTTACCCAGTTGTGTGTGGGATACAGCGTGAAGCTATAAAAAAAGGAAGGATTGAAGCAGGGGATAAAAGTTAGTTTCAAATTTAAAACCGGCTTGACCGATTTCGATAAATTTTGTTAGGAAAATGGTTTACGATGCAAGCTCAAAAGTGTGATTGAGTCAAACCTAGCTAAATAGCTAATTTAAAGCAGTAAAATAAATTTTCAAAGACCATTTTAAAATTTCAGCTCCTTCTAGGGGTGAAATAAGGGATGATAATTGTACTTGACGAGGGCGAAGCCGCGAGCAGGCCCTAGTCATGAAATAAATAAATATTACTCATTTTACTTTAAAAATGTAGTAATTGCTATTTTTTTCGCTACAAATAATTTATCCCTTTAAAAAATATCGTATTTTATTTAATTACGAGTAAAACTTTTAAAAATCTACATTATTAATGTTTTTTTTATATATTTTCACGCACTGTCTCGTATATTAGAGTACAAGAAAATTAAGGAAAGAAGAGTCCTTGCGTGTTAAGTGATAACGCCGTGCCTGGTATTCTTTACGTGCGACCCTTTAGGAATATAATCCCGCCATGCGTTTATTTATACTACACATATTCTTTCACTACTTCAAAAATATAATAAGAAGTGTGTCATATATAGTGGAAGACGGAGTGTTTTGACACTAGGTCCTTCCCGACTACTCCGCTATGTGGAAAGATGCGTGAAGATTTAATAGCGTTATTTTGAACTGCCAAAAAAAAGTAAAATGGAACAGGGTCTCGTTGCTGGAAGGTTAAAAAGTTGAAAGGTTAAAAAGGTTGCTCACCCCTGTATAATATCTATATAAACAAATAAAAAAAATTGGAGTGTCTGTTGTAATATTAAAATAAGAGCTTATTACTAAGAGCATATGTATACACGAAACATATATCGAAATAACATTTTTAATAAAGATTAACTTAAGCTTTTTTTTTAGCTTCACGCTACATACAACAGGGTAGGCAGAAGGAACCTAGTGTTAAGACACTCCGTTCCCCACTTTCCGCCAAATTCGTAGGCATTGCGTGTTCAGTAGCGGAACTTAACACCACGCTTTGCCTGTATACCAGAGCGAAGAAAATGGAAATATTAAATATTTCCACTCTTCGAGTGGGAATCGAACCCACAATCAGTCGTTTACAGTCACACGTTCGTGCCACTGCGCCACGACTGGCCCCTTTTCTATTTTTAACTTTTTTTAGTTAAAATTCACCTACGAAATCACAGACATATCGAGCTAGTACAATAACAATTATTTGTTACAGATACGCAATCCCGTTCATAGGAACCATTTGCTTCGTGCTCCCAACCATAATCCCCATGTATTTTTGGGGGGAGACTCTGAACACTGCGTGGAACATGGCCGTACTGAGATACGTTTGCAACCTGCACAACGCATTCTTGGTGAACAGCGCTGCCCACTTATGGGGAAACAAGCCCTACGATAAAAGCATACAACCAGCTCAAAATCTGGCAGTCTCGTTCTTCGCTTTTGGGGAAGGTTTCCATAATTATCATCACGTCTTTCCATGGGACTACAAGACTGCTGAATTGGGGAACAACTTCTTGAATGCTACAACTTATTTTATCGATTTCTTCGGCTGGTTAGGATGGGCGTATGATTTGAAGAGCGTTTCGGATGAACATATTCAGTCTAGAGCCAGCCGTTGTGGAGATGGTAGCGACAAATGGGGGATAAAGAGCTAAAATAGAACATTTTTTAATCAGATTTATTTATTGTCTAGATTTTGTAGGTCGTAGTTTAAGGTTGTGCTGTTAAATATTAATTTTAATATCCTACTGATTATATTGTGACATTTATGTATATGTAGTCAAGGTATTTTTATGATAATATACATTTTTTATTTTAAAGTTATCATAACCGATATTTAAGGGATGTTTTCATATTAATTAATTCTGAGGAAGATTGATCTTTGAAACAAAATTTTTAAATATAAAGTTTTGCTATATTCCCGACGAAACTACTGGCCCGAATTGGATGGAATACGGAATGAAAATGGTTGAAGACTCAGGATCAAACATAGGTTACTTTTTTATAAATTAACCCCTAAAGGGTTACGCAAGCGAAGCCGCGAGCGGTCGCTAGTTTTATATGTTTTCTCAAACAGTATTTAAGTGTTTTTTTTATGGAATAAAGGGGGCAAACAAGCAGAAGGCCCATCTGGTGTCAAGTGGTTACCTTCGCCCATAAACATCCACAACATTAAAGTTATGGATGCGTTGCCAGCCTCGGGGATGTAGGACAGAAGGAGGGAGGAAGGGTGGGAATGCTGGGAATAGGGAGAGCTGGCTTACATGCCAAACATCTGATGATATGTTCCGGATGAACATATCATCAGATGTTTGGCAGTTCGTCTTTGACACGATAGTGGTCGCGAGCCAGTCGGAGAGCGAATCTCCTACCACCAAGCCACTGGGTTACCCGCCTTTTACGGGACGCTACCCAGCGGCGGGGGGGAATTGTATTCTTAACCCGTCCCCCCACGGGTAAAAAGTTATCCTGATATTGATTAAATTCTGAGTAAATAATAAAAAAATAAAGCGAATTTCGTTTGAAATTTAATATAATAATATAAAATACGTAGCCAGTCGTGGCCCAGTGGCACAAGAGTGTGACTGTAAACGACTGGTTGTGGGTTCGATTCCCACTCGAGGAGTGGAAATTATATTTCCATTTTCTTCGCTCTGGTGTCGAGGTAAAGCGCGGCGTTAAGTTCCGCCACTTAACACGCAAGCCTCCGAATTTGGCGGAAAGTGGGGAACGGAGTGTCTTAACACTAGGTTCCCTCTGCCTACCCTGCTATGTGCGGGATACAGCGTGAAGCTATTTTTTTTTATTTTTTAAATACGTAGCTATTTATATAAAGAGACTGTGATAAGACAATGTGGACATGGTGTTTTTATTATTAATATATTATATATATGACAAACGTATTTTACTTCCTACATTAAAATAATAAAGTATATCTTTATAATATGAGTGATAAATAAATAATGTAAAAAAAATAACCAATACGACCTTCGAAATTAAAGCCGTAGAGGCCAGTCGTGATTCAGTGGTATACGCGTGTGACTGTAAACGACTGGTTGTGTGTTCAATTCCCACTCGACGAGTGGAAATATTTGATATTTCCATTTCCTTCGCTCTGGTGTCGAGGCATAGCGCGGCGTTAAGTTCCCACCACTTAATACGCAATGCCTCCGAATTCGACGGAAACTGAGGAACGAAGTGTTTTAACACTAGGTTCCCTCTGCCTACCCTGCTATTTGCGGGATACAGCGAAGTTAAAAAAATATTATAAAATTAAAGCTTTAAAAAAATAATTACAATTTTACATAACATAATTATATAGTTATTTTATTATCATATAGTAAATTACAATGGATACGTTAATTATATGGTGAATAAACAAAACTTAGGGGCGCAAATGAAAATCATTTATTTATTCGGTACACGCAGTTCATTGTAGCCAAAACTTTTCACGTGAAAAGTTTTCGCCATAGACCTCAGTGGGAAGTCAGTTTTTTTAATGATAATTCCTTAAGGACATACAAAAATTTTTTTTAAAGAACCATCTCTATATTGACATTAGTGTATGTGCAAAATATCATAAATTTCTGACGTGCCGTTTTCGAGACTATGCGTCACAAAGAGTGCAAAAAACGTCTCCAGTAGAGCGATCCGTTCGCTTCGCTCAACAACATTACCTACACAATAAACAAAATTAAATGGAGGTGGACCGGGCCAACCTGAGAGGCAAAGAAAAGTGGTGTAAACTTATCATAAATTGCCGTCAATTTAGAAGACGGGAAGACGATCCTAAATCTACATCCGGCAAAACATGGACCAGACTAGCAAGGGATAGGGACGCTTAAAAGGGATTGGAGGAGATTTGCCAAATTAGGGCAAAATAAATGTCGATGTCGAAAATTGTAGTTAATACAAGCAGTTCCTTAGTAACCTCTGTATCAAATAATTTAAAAAAAAAAGTACTAACGATAAATTGTAATAAATGAAACACCTGAATAAAGGTTTATATTATTATATGTGAATATAACTACTTGCTTTTCCCTGTAAGTCAGTCAGTGGGTAGTCAGAGAGAACCTAGTGTCGAGACACTTCGTTCTCTACTATCTGGTCTAGTGCCAGAGAACATTATACATTTTCTAAACATGTATGTTTTTTAAATAAGAAAGGATTTTTCGAAATTTGAAAACGACAATTGACGGACTTTACCGAACCAATAAACGAAAATAGGGGCTATAAGTCCAGGATTTTATGATCTAAAGCAGGGGTACGCAACCCACTGCCCTCTAAACGATTTAATCCGGCCCACCATACGTTTGTTAATATTACAAATATTCTCCCATTACCGTTAATATACTAGGGACCGCCTCTTTGCTCTACTTAGCGGAAAGAGCTGAGCAAAGTACATATTTAATGCTAATTGACTAAAAGTAGCAACGAGAAAAAGTAAATTGAATGTTCCAATTTTTCAAATTTATTATTATTGACTATTTATATACCATTGACACAACACTGACACTGTGCTCGATATCCCTCACTGTGCCAAATATCAGAGGTCTCCTACAAATAGCCCAGGAAGAGTTAAACCACAACGAAACACACAACAATTCAAAAATTCGGTAGGCTCATTGTTTAATAAGGTTTCCAACCCCTAGTCTAAGGCTATATAGTACAAGCCAAGCACTGAACCCCTAAGGTGATATTGTACATAGTATTTTATAACTCTTAAAAATTACAGTTATTTTACGAGACATGGTCAGCATAAAAATGTTAGTAGGACATTAAAAATTAATAGTACTATTAATTATTTTCAAATAAAATAAAATATTATTTTTGTATATATTACAGCTAGTGAGAGACACTAGTTATTGCCTGTGACTTTGTGCGCATAATAATGAGCAAAACTTACAAGTTTATTTAAAAAAAATAGCTTTACGCTTTTAAACATTTTTAAAGTGTTATTCCACACTTAGGAAAATTGAAAAAGACATTTAAAGAAAACGTATAAAAATTTGAACGCATCGGGATTCGAACGCGTACCTCCCGATACCGTCCAGTCCCTCACCACTGAGCATGCGTTCAAAGTTTCAGCTTTACGCTTTTTCCGGCATGCCGGAGAGAAGGGGATGGTTAGTCAGAGAGAAACTGTAATCAAGACACTTATTTCTTCTTCGTATTTTTGTATGTCCTAGGTACTAAAGCGGAGCGGGACATAAAAATAACTTAAAAATAATCATTTTCCAAGTGTGTCTCGAACCCACAACTAACTCCATCCATACTTATATTATAAATGCGAATGTCTGTGTGTTTGTCTAACACGCTTTCACGACTAATCTATTGGTCCGATTTGGGTGAAATTTAGAACGAAAGTAGTAAAAATTACTGTGTCAAACATAGGCTACTTATTTTTTCCTAAATCAACTTCTAAAGGGTTGAAATAAGGTATGAAAGTTTATATTAAAAATCTACACCGCTGGAACGATTGTAATAAATTTTGGCATAAATATATTTGATAATCCAAGGCTAAACATAAGCTACTTTGTTTTCAAAAATCTAACCCCGAGGGTTACAATATAACGGTAACAGCTGTGAAGTTCACGCGGCAAAGCCGCGAGCAGGTCGCAAGATTACTATAAATATTTAAAATGGACCACCACTGCTACGAAACTTGGATCATTCGACGGACATTTTTTTATTTATACGACATCCATACTAATAGTATAAATGTCATAATTATGTCTGTCTATCTGAATGAATGAAAATAGTTGAAAATCTAGGGCCAAACATAGGCTAAAGAAAATTCAAAAATCTATTCCTAAACGGTTGAAAAGGGGAAAGTTTGTATTGATACGAAATCCATACTATTAACCCTTATATAAACCTTATATAATATTATAAAGGTCAAAAGTCTGTCTGTTTGAATGAATGAATATAGAATTGGAGTAGAATCTAAGGTCAAACACAGGCATTTTTCAAAAATCTGCTCTTAAAAAGGTTGAAATTTTATATGAAAAAACTAAAGCGTTTTACTGATTGTAATGAGTCTTGGCATAAACATAGTTCATAACTCAGTGTTAAATATAGGTTTTTTTTAGTATTCTTTTTTTTTAAATCCTCCCCAAAGGATGTAACAAAACAGCTGTAGTTGTGTAATTAAAGAAATAAATAACAAGAAGTAAAAAAATCTGTATAAAAAGGAAATATTTCTGTGACGGTATTCTTGTTGTGTGAAGCTAAAAAAACAGAAATAAACAGGGAACCTCCACTAACCATCGTTCTCTGGGTGCGTTTTCTTCTTACTACCTTTCCTAGACATGAAAACTTCAAATCAACTTCAAACTCAAAATCTTCAAAAACACACAGACACACAAACAGGCACGAGCCCCCACTCACCATCACTGTCGGCGTGCGTGTCGGCGTGCGCGTCGGCGTGCGCGTCGGCGTGCGCGCCGCACGCCAGCAGCAGGCGGCACGCGGCGGCGGAGTCGCGGCGCGCGGCCAGCGACAGCGCGCTGCTGCCGCGACCGTCGCACGCGTTCACTTTGGCACCTGAATAAGGAGGAGATAGCTTTAAAAATCGCTAAGTCACAGTTAAATAGCTCTCTACAGAGATGCTAACAACAAAAATAAGTTGTAATAAAACGTATAAGAATGTCGACGCAGCTGGTAGTAGAACACATGGCTCAGTGGTGAGAGCGTCTGAACCGTATTTAGGAGGCGCGGGTTCGAATCCCGCTGCGTTCACCTTTTTTTTATACATTTTCTAAATGTCTTTTTAAATACATTTATGATGCTTGGGAGAAGTCGCAAAATGCTATTGGAGTCTTTTGCGACCTATCCAAGGCGTTTGATTGTGTAGACCACGAAACTTTATGCTAAAATTACATCATTATGGTATTCAGGATGCCGCCCTTGATCTTATTGCCTCTTATTTAGATCAGAGAATCCAGAAGGTTAATATAGGGAATGTTAAATCGTCTGGATCTCCCCTAAGGATGGGCGTTCCACAGGGATCTATCCTTGGTCCTCTTTTATATTTGCTGTATATTAACTACTTATCTTTTTATGCGAGGAACTTATGTGATATTGTGCTGTTTGCAGATGATACCTCTCTGGTATTCAAAGTTGACAAAAACGAAATAAACTATGACGAAGTGAATAGTGCACTATCGCAAATTCTTCGTTGGTTTGACGTTAATAATCTTATGTTAAATACCAAAAAAACGAAATATATCGAATTTACTCTGCCCAATGTTAGAATGCGAGATTTTAATTTAACAATTAAAGGGGAAACTCTCCCCATGACAGAGGAAACAGTTTTCTTAGGTATAAATATTGATCATGAACTCCAGTGGAATTGACACCTTAAAACATTTGCAGATAAACTCAGCCCTGCCGCGTTCGCGATTAAAGAAGTAAGGCAAAGACAGACATTGACACTGCCCGTCTTGTTTATTTCAGTTATTTTCATAGCATTTTATCTTATGGAATGCTATTATGGGGAAGTGCTGCAGAAATTAATTCAATATTTATTCTTCAAAAAAGAGCCGTGAGATCCATTTATAATCTAAGGGCTCTAGATTCTTTGCGAGATGTTTTTAAAGACATAGGTGTACTTACAGTCGCCTCACAGTATATATACTATAATATTTTATTTATCCGACAACATGTTCTGTGCTTTGCTAAAAACAGTGACATCCATACTATAGGAACAAGAAATAAAGATAAACTTGTAACGCCACGTTATCGCCTCCAAAAGTTAAATAAATCTTTTATGGGTCGGAGTATACGCATATATAATAAGATTCCACAGCTTGTTTTAGATTTACCACTAGAGAAATTCAAAATCATTGTGAAAAATACTTTGATAAGTAAAGCTTATTACTCTGTAGAAGAGTATTTAAAAATGCGTGGAATTAATCTGAATGAGTCCAATCTGATGCCGGTTAGCTACCATTGTATCAAATAATAAAATTGTAATTTATATATTTGAAAAGAGCAACTGTTGAGTTTCTGGCCGGCTCTTCTCAGCAGAACTGCCTTCCGAGTCGGTGGTAGCTTTATGTACATTTGACGATTCAAAACGTGCTTACAAAAGTCTATTTGAATAAAGATATTTTGGATTTTTTGAATAGCTTTAAAAATAACTAAGTCAAAGTTAAATAATTTTAAATAGCTTCACGCTATATCCCGCACACAGCAGGGTAGGCAGAGGGAACCTAGTGTTAAGACACCCCGTTCCCCACTTTCCGCCGAATTCGGAGGCATTGCGTGTTAAGTGGCGGAACTTAACGCCGCGCTTTACCTCGACACCAGAGCGAAGAAAATGGTAATAACTAAGTCAAAGTTAAATAATTTTACTGAAAATAAGAAGGTATGTACCTTAATTTTTTGAATGTAAAATACTAAATTTATTGCCTCAGACCCAAAATGAACCGGCGCAAGAGACTGCAGTTTTTTTTAATTCAATAATCTACAGGTACAATTATAATTATATATTTATAACGTGTTACGTTTAATGTGTTACGATAAACACTTATTTTAGCTTCACGCTGTATCACGCACACAGCATGCTAGACAGAGAGAACCTAGTGTTAAGACACTCCGTTCCTCATGCACCGCCAAATTCTGGAATTCTTGCGAATTAAGTGGCGGAACTTAACGCCGCGCTTTGTTTAGATATCAAAGCGGAGTATCGAAAATTATTTATATACAAGACAGTCTATATAAAAGAAAGTTAAAATGAACCTATAAAAAAGGGGGATACAAAACATTAACTAACTAAACATAAACCTACCATGTCTCAATAACAAATCCATGGCGTCTAAATGTGCATTCTCCGTGGCCACGTGTAATGGCGTCTGTCCGTCCTTGTTCTTCTCGTTGACCCTCGCGCCTTTACGGATCAGGATCTCCATTACCTATGGGGAAAATAGAAAAGAAAGAATAAAAAATAACGGAGTGTCTTAACACTAGGTTCCCTCTGCCTACCCGAAGGTGTGCGGGATACAGCGTGAAGCTAAAAAAAAAAAAAAAAAAAAAAAAATATAAATATAATGTTTATTTTCGGGGCCAGTGGTGGTGCAGAGGCACAAAGTATGACTGTAAGGCGACTGGTTGCGTGTTCACGCTGTATCCCGCACATAGCAGGGTGAGCAGAGGAAATAGGTTTCCTCTAGGGTGTTAAGACACTCCGTATTCCCAACTCTGGAGGCATTGCGTGTTATATGGCGGAACTTAACGCCGCGACACCATAACGAAAGAAATGGAAATATTAAATATTTCTACTCCTCGAGTGGGAATCGAATTCACAACCAGTCGCGATTAAGCCCACTCTATGTGCCTCTGTGCCACGACCGGCGTCAAAAACATTTATAACTAAAGTCAACGTTTATGGCTTCAAAAAACAAATAAAGAAATATTCATAATTATAGTACTATTGCATTTTACGGTTTTTAAAAAAAAATAAGAAAAATAAAAAAAAACTTAAAGAGATATTATAATTGTTTAAAATATTCAATCTGTTCATATATATAAGAATGCTTGTATATAAGATTTATAAGAGACTAATGGTCCGCTCGCGGTTTCGCCTGCGTGAACTACACAACTATTCCACTATAGGCACATAGACATCACAATTGAAACCTCGAAAATTATCAGTGTTTCTCTACTATATTATGCATTTATTATACACATAAACCATCCTTTTGAATCAGTCTATCTATTAAAAGCAACCGCATCAAAATCCGTTGCGTACTTTTGAAGATCTAAGCATACATACAAACAGACAGACACGGGAAACGACTTTGCTTTATAATATGTAAAGAAGTACCTCGATAAGAACATACCAACCAAGGGGTTCAAATCCTGCTACATTAAAAATTATATAGAAGTTAAAAAAATATATCTTTTATTATCAAACAATATACCTAGTTAGCTAGTACAATAGAATTACTTAAGAATTATGTTAGTTAAACAAAATATAAAGAAAAATAATATACAAGCAAAGGAATACAGGGAGATTGTCCCGGCTACATTTTGGACATGCTACCTGATAAGCCAGCGGTTTCCAAACTTTTTATGATCAAGGACCACTTTTACATTATTCTAGCTATCAGGGACCGCTATGTATTACTTTGTACCAGCTGGTTGGGAACCAGTGTGATAAACCTGCCATTGGTCTAATACCTCAATAAGAACTCTAATAAGCCAATGGTTGCGGGTTCGAATCCCACTACATTAAAAAAACAAGATCTTTTATTTTCGCGATAATAAACACATTTTGAAATGAAACTATTTTTAACCGGATTAATCGCGTATATTTTTGATATTCGAAAGTACATTTTTAGAAAACCCGACGTTTCGAACACTTTACAGTAGTCAGTGGTCACAGGTAGACTGGGTTTTTCTTATAGCTTCACGCAGTATCCCGCACACAGCCAGGGTAGGCAGAGGGAATCTAGTGCAAAGACACTCCCTAGACCAGGTTTCTAAATGTATTTTCGAATATCAAAAAATAAACGCGATTAATCCGGTTAAAACTCGTTTAATTTCAAAATACATTAAAAAAAAAAATAAAAAAAAAATTACCTGTTTTCTTTTAGGATAGACACTCCCAGCGGCACAGTGGAGCGGTCTGTCCCCAGTGCCCAGGTGTTGGAAGTTCACGAGTTCGGTGATCCGTTCCGCTGGTACCGGGTTCGATACCGGCTGTGCTATCGAGCAATTTGATAGATCCTGGGGTAGAAAAATGTATGTAATGTATTATTTTTTTAACTTCACGCTGTATCCCGCACTCGTTTGAGTAGGCAGAGGAAATCTAATGTTAAGACACTCCGTTCCCCACGCACCGCCGAATTCGGAGGCATTGCGTGTTAAGTGGCGGAACTTAACGCCACACTTTGCCCCGAAACTAGAGCGAAGAAAATGGAAATATAAAATATTTCCACTCCTCGAGTGGGAATCGAACCAGCAACCAGTCGTTTTCAGTCACACGCTACTGCAACTGCGCCACGACTGGCCCCAATATGATATGGGAATATATGTTGTTTTTAAATATATTAAGATATATAAAGATATATTAGGATAATGTCATTGTAACGCAGTGGGACAGCGTCTGCCTGTAAACACGATTTTTTTTTATGGGATGAAGGAGGCAAACGAGCTGAAGGCCCACCTGGTGTTAAGTGGTTACCCTCGCCCATAGACATCCACAACATTAAAGTTATGGATGCGTTGCCAGCCTCGGGGATGTAGGACAGAAGGAGGGAGGAAGGATGGGAATGGTGGGAATAGGGAGTGCTGGCTTACATGCCATCGAACCGGAACACATCATAAGATATTTGGCGGTTCGTCTTTGACATGATAGTGGTCGCGAGCCAGTCGGAGAACGAATCTCCTACCACCAAGCTACTGGGTTACCCGCCTTTTACGGGACGCTACCCAGCGACGGGGGGGAATTGTATTCTTAACCCGTCCCCCCACGGGTCAAAATGGATGGATGGATGGTTATGGATTCCATACATTCTCGGGGGAATCTAGGACAACTATTTTCACAACTATTTTCATTCAAAATTCCATCCAAAACAGACTAGTAAAATAGTCGTGAAAGCGTAACAGACAGACAGACAGACAGACGTTAGCATCTATAAAATTAATATGATTTTTTATCTTCTTTGGCATATATATAAAAAATACTAGCGGCCCGCCCGCGGCTTCGCCGCGTTAACTACCAAACTGTTTCATTATATTGCAACCATCGGGGGTGGATTTTTAAAAAATAAAGTAGCCTATGTTTGACCTTCGATTATCAACTATATTTATGCCAAAATTCATTACAATCACTCAAGCGGTTTAGATTTTTCATATAAACATGCATCCTCTACATCAACCCTTTAGAGGTGGATTTTTAAAAAAATAAATAGCCTATATTTGACCCTGGCTTTTTTACTACTTGCATTTAAATTTTTAATTGGACCAGTAGATTAGCCGTGAAAGCATGACAGACAAACACACAGACTTTCGCATTTATAATATAAGTATGGATATACATAAGCACTCACCGGCTGTCCCAAAGATGACAATTGTTTTTTAACGCGCGCCGGCTCCGCGAGCCTGCACGCCTCCAGAAGACAATGGCCGCGGTATTCAACTGAAATTATATTATAATTGAAGAAATACACGTAAAAGCCAGTCGTGGCTTGTGGGTGAGAAGTGTGATTGTAAACGCGACTGGTTGGGGGTTCGATTCCCAGTCGAGGAGTGGAAATATTTAATATTTTCATTTTTATTGTCCTCGGTCGCGGCAAAGCGCGTTAAGCTCCAGAATTCAGTGGTGTGGAACGGAGTGTCTTAACACTAGGTGCCCTTTGTCTACCCTGCTATATGCGGGATACAGCGTGACACACAAAAAAGAATAAAGTAGATGCATGCATGTGTGACGCATGGTGCATGCAAATTACGAGAGTAGTTTTAATAAAATTAAATTATAATTATTTTTTTTGCTGGATACATCGTGAAGCTATCCCGCACACAACATGGTAGGCAGAGAGAACCTCGTGACAAGACAATCCGTTCTCCATTTTCCGTCGATATTTAGAGGCATTACGTGTTAAGTGGTGGAACTTAACGCCGCGCTTTGCCTCGATACCTATGAAATGTAATGGAAATACTAAATACTAGCAGCTCGCTCGCGGCTTTACCACATGAACTATGAACCCGTTTTCTTATATTGCAACCGTTGGGGGTGGATTTTTGAAAAATAAAATAGCCTATGTTTATCCTTGGATTATCAACTACATTTATGCCAAAATTCATTACAATCAGTCAAGTGGTTTTTCATATAAACTTTCGTCCCCTACTTCAACCCTTTAGAGGTTTATATTTGAAAAATAAGTAGCCTATGTTTGACCCTGGACTTTTGTCTACTTTCATTCTAAATTTCATCAATGAAAACATGACAAACAAACAGACTTTCGCATTTATAATATAAGTATGGATTTCCACTCCTCGAGTTGTAATCGAACCGACAACCACTTGTTTACAGTCACACGCTTGTGCCACTGGGCCACGACTGGCATTTAAATATTTGAATAATACAATAATACTGACAAGTCAGTCGATCCCTCAGTTCCCGCGTCGGCGCCACGTCTAAAGCTGACTTCCCGTGACAGTTGAGCAAAGTGGGATCGGCACCTTCACTCAACAACAAGGAGCATACCTGCAAACATATATTTAGAAATTAAAGGAAAAAAAACAGTAGCAGTCGTGGGACTGCCGATAGAAGTGATAACGGAACTATTAAGTTGAGTGTAATTAAAACTATATGCAAAAATTATACGAAATTTTTTATGTTTTATTTATTAGTTACATATGATGGGTTAAACAAATCATGAACAAAATATAAATACAAAGTGGTTGAAAAAATAATGAATATACAATTATCTTAATTATACATAGTATTTATATTTACACGAATTTCAATTTCAATACTATTATCATGTCGCATGTCGGTGACGCGAACCGAGGATTTTACCCTCTACCAAAACGCTCAACGCGCCTAAACAAGTTTTCACTTCAATAAAATGACAATTTATTTAAAAAAATATGCTGTTTATTTTATTTTTAACATGCAATCAATATTTATACTAAACGTCGTCTTCTCACCAGAAGAGAGGACTCAGTGTTAAAACACTCCGTTCTTCACTTTCCGCATGAAATTGAGTGCATAGTGCACTTCAGTTCAGTGTATTTACGTGAAGACGTATTTGCAGCGGGATTCGAACCTGAGCCTCTTTGAAACGGAAACTCTTGTATGTTATTTGCTTAATACATATAGCATGGTGTGAAAACACCAAATTGAGTCAAAATATTCCATTTTCCCTTATCCATACTTCAGAAAAATCCAAAATGACATTATTGTTATAGTGGTGCATTACAGATTCACACTTCATCCCATATACATACGTGCGATTGTAAGCGACTGGTTGTTGGTTCGATTCCCACTTAAGGAGTGGAAATATTTATTATTTCCATTTTCTTCGCTCTGGTGGCGAGGCAAAAGCGCAGCGTTAAATTCCGCCACTTAACACGCAATACCTCCGAATTCGGCGGTGCGTGGGGAACGGAGTGTCTTAACACTAGGTTCCCTCTGCCTACCCTGCAGTGTGCGGGATACAGCGTGAAGCTCATCCCACATCTACTTTATGGACATAGACAGAGAGACCCTAGTGTCAAAATATTTTTGTCTCCATTTTCTCCGCAAACTCGGCATATTACAACTTTAGTAATAGAACTCAAACTTCGCACATTATGCTTAACAAAATAACACTTACAACTCATACGTTAACAAATAAAATTTTACTTTTACCCCAAAATAACCAAATGAGTTTTTTTTTTTTATTCACCACAGACTCGAGGTCCGTGTACTTTCTAGCTTTTATTCCTTTTTCTGTTTGTGATTTTATGTTGAATTTATTTTAGCGAGTGAGTACACTCGGTTACACGTTTCTTAATTTATTTGTTTATGTAACCAAAAGAGTTAAAATGTATTGTTTATTTGAACTCTCTTCGTTTTCTTACACCTACGCCCAAAATCAATATTAGATTCTAATCAAAAAATTGTAATCTTAGATTGATCTAACTGTATTTATTTTTAATAAATCATTTTTTTTGAGTAAAGTAAAGGTTGAATATGCAATAAATATGATTGTTTATTGCCAATAACCAATTTAAAGAATACATATTTAACCCTTTCTTTGCTCAAAAAAATGATATACATAAAAAATGAGGGTTAGATCAATAAGGTTGCAGTTTTGGGACACCACTGCACCACTGAGCATGCATTCATGGTGAGAGCGCCTGAACGGTATTCAGGAGGTGTGGGTTCGAATCCCGCTGCGTTCAAATTGTTATACGTTTTCTTTAAATGTCTTTTTCAATTTTCCTAAGTGTAGAATAACACTTTAAAAAAAATGTTTTTTTTTTTTTTTTTTTTTTTTTTTTTATTCTAAAAAAAAAATAAGGGTCTTTAATCTATTAAGATTATGCCAGACCCATCGTTTAACAAATACATCTACCTATATAAACTTAATAATCTCTTTAAAAACTAATTTAGCACTCAAAGCAGCAGGATTAGCCAAGATGCTTTGAAATCCACCAACATCTTTACGATTAAACTTAAATCTATCAACTAAATAATTTCTTAAGTCTTCGCTTCGGACACATTCCACTAAAATATGTTGTACATCTTCTATGACACCACATATATCACAATTCGGTGATGGCGATTTTTTCATTAAATATTTAAACTTATTAAGTGGAATGTGCCCGGACCGAAGTCTAAGAGCACAGACAATTATCTCTCTACGCATTTTACAATTTGTAAACCAAGCTATACGAGGAGGTTCTTTCTGTATAGTATTGTACCAGACACCTTTTACTTTTGAGACTTCATTAAAGTATTTGATCCATATATTAAAAAATTCAAGTTTACATCTCATCAATATTTCTGTATAATCTGGGAAAATGAATATCTCAGTTCCAGTTGAAATAGCCTCTTTAGCTATACTGTCAACCTCCTCGTTCCCACTCAGCCCGATATGCGCCGGTACCCATTGCAATCTCACAGACCATCCATTACTAATGAGTTGTAAAATTTTACTTACAATTGCATAGGCTATCGATACACCTCTGACATACCTCTAGTCGTGCTTTGCTAGCGGCTTCGTGTAGCGGCGTGAAGGCCCACAGGTCGGTGGCGTTGACGTCCGCCCCGGCGCGCACCAGCAGCTCCGTCACCTCGTAGTGGCCGTAGGAACACGCGTTGTGGAGGGGCACGAGACCGCTGGGAAGAGGTAGGCAAAAATATATTTTAACTTTAAACATTTTTTAAGTGTTATTCCATATTTAGGAAAATTGAAAAAATACATTTAGAGAAAACGTATATTTTTTTTACTATGTGTGTGAATAACTCTTAAAAATGTTAAAAAGTATATATAATATGTTACTTAACTAGACACTATACTTTTCGACGAGTGAAAATGTATAAAATTTCCATATTCTTCGCTTTGGTGTCGAGGCAAAGCGCGCGGCGTTAAGTTCCGCCACTTAACACTCAATGCCTCCGAATTCGGCGGTGCGTGGGGAACGGAGTGTCTTAACACTAGGTTCGAGGTTAGAACCCTCACCCCTTATCCTTAGCGTGTACATCAGCGCCGCGCTGCAGCAGCAGGCGCACGGCGCGCGCGCGGTTGTACCCCGCGGCGAGGTGCAGCGCGGTTGAGCGCCGCCCGTCCGCCGCGTGCACGTTGACGTTCAGCGGCGTTAGCAGCGCTGAGAGACGCTCGTCGGCGCCTGACCGAGCCGCTTCTAGCACTTCTGCTGCGCAGTACTCGCCTAAAGTGTTATGGAGAGATATTAAACACTGATTATTATTATTTTTTTTAATTTACGCTTTATCTCTATCGGGATACACGCAGAATAGGATCTGCGTACGTCTTTCACCTTATCATCTACATACATAGACTATGTACTTATTTTTTCAAAAATCAACCTCTCAAAGGTTGAAATAGGGGATGAAAATTTATATGAAAAATCTAAACCGATTGACCGATCGTAATATTTTTTTTTTTAGCTTCACGCTGTATCCCGCACACAGCAGGGTAGGCAGAAGGAACCTAGTATTAAGATACTCCGTTCCCCACTTACCGCCGAATTATGAATTTTAGAATATATATAGTTGATAATCCAATGTTAAACATAGGCTACCTTATTTTTCAAAAATTCACCTCCGAGGGTTGCAATACAACGAAACAGTTATATAGTTCACGCGGTGAAGCCACGATCGGGCCGCTAGTATAAAATATATATCTTTTCAGCTTACCACGATTCAGCGAAAATATCAGGAGTGGCATAAAAAACCAAGTATCTCATAAGTCATCTATATACAAAATTAACCTATCAAAATAGAGAACCTAGTGTCAAGACACTCCGCTCTCACAAATTACCATATAATATTAAAGACTAACCTGTCAGAACAGGCCGGGTGGCAGCATCAGCTAGGTCGAGCGGGGTCTTGCCCTCCGTGTTCCTTATGTTCGGGTCGGCGCCGTGCTGGAGAAGCGCTGGAAGGCACAAAATTATATATAATAATAAATAATTGGCTTTAAATTACCTTTTCTGCAGTTATTGAGAAATTTTAAGACACTCCGTTCTTTGCTTTTCGCTTAATATCGAAATTGTGTGTTGAGTGGTGGAATTTGACACGTTAATTTATCTTATCAGAATGAAGACATGAATACAACTTAAATATATTCATTTCTTTAATGGAGATCGAATCAACCAAAATAATAATAATAAAAAAAATCATAAAAATAATAATAAAAAAAAAATTGGCCAGTCGTGGCCCAATGGCACAAGCGTGTGACTGTAAACGACTGGTTGTGGGTTCGATTCCTACTCGAGGAGTGGAAATATTTAATATTTTCATTTTCTTCGCTCTGGTGTCGAGGTAAAGCGCGGCGTTAACTTCCACCTCTTAACACGCAATGCCTCCGAATTCGGCGGAAAGTGAGCAACGGAGTGTCTTAACACTAGGTTCCCTCTGCCTACCCGAATGTGTGCGGGATACAGCGTGAAGCTATAAAAAAAAAATCGTTATTACAAATGAAAAAAAAAATATTGAAAGCAACTGCATAGAGAATAGATTGGTGCATTGACTGCTTCATCACCAAAAATAATCTCTCACAGACAATCATTGTGTATTCATCAATATTTATTTTGAAGATCCACACGTTTTCCTGAAAAGCAATATAGTCAGAGAGAAACTAGAGTTGAAATATTCCGTAATTTGCCCAAAATAAAGACATGGAGTGAAGGAAACCAATGCCTCACTTATAATATAATCTCTCCCCTGAGTGGAAATTGTACGCACAACCATCACAATTACAGTGAGACACTACCTTTATTTATTATATATTGTAAATTTTCAACAAAAAATACTACAGATGAAGTAGTAAAATACATACCAATACAAACATCCACTTTGCCTTTCGCAGCGGCCTCATGCAACGGTGTATAGCCCCAATTATCCCTCGCCGCTGGTGGAGCTCCAGCTGAGAGTAGGGCTCTCACCACATCCGCATGGCCGAAGGAACATGCATTATGCAAGGGTTGTAGGCCTCCTTCATCTCGAGCTTGTAACGCTGCACCACCAGCTATGAGAATTTCTACAACTTCTCTGCGACCGTAGCCTGTAATGTGTGTATTTTTATGTTATGATATGCAGCTTTGCGCTTTTTCAGAGAGAACTTAGTGCAAGACACTCTTTTGTCAATTTTCGGTCTGATATAGAGACATTACATGTGGAATGGAGGAAAAATGATAATAATTTAAAGATATTTTGAAATAAGCTTATATTTTTAGTATTCAAATAGGTAAACCTGTGACCACAAACTACCGTAAAGCGTTTGAAACATCAGGTTTTATAAAAATGTATTATTAAATATCAAAAATATAAAGCCATTAACTATTAAAACTTTAAAAATCACAAATAAAAATCTATACAAATAGATATTATCTATCTATATAAATAGATCTTATAAATTCAGTATATTCACTCAATTGACAAAAATATTATGGATGCTTTCATTCACCAGAGTTTTAAACATGGTTATTAGATTTTGAAGTACAAAAAAATGTAGTCAGAAACATTGATTTTTTACAATAATATACTTGTATAGCATACAAAAAATACCTAAAATGGAATAAAAGTATGTGAATTATTTTATATGTTTTCTAAAATAGATTTATATCTTCCCATACAAATAGATTTTATAAATTCAGTATATTCAATCTATCAACAAAAATATTATGCTAATATTTAAAAGTCTGCGCACAAAGAATCGTATTTTAATTATGTGATTTAATTTCTCTGTCCTGACAAGACATAAGCGAGGTGTTGAGTTACCACTCTAAACAGGAATTCTCAAATTTGGGTAGAATGTGGGGATCAATCTGTACCTGCCTGTAATGTACAGACTGTAAAGCTAAAAAAAATATATAGTAATATTTTTTTTTTCATCTTCACGCTGTATCCCGCACACAGCAGGGTAGGCAGAGGGAACCTAGTATTAAGATACTCCGTTCCCCACACACCGCTGAATTTGGAGGCATTGCGTGTTAAGTGGCGGAACTTAACGCCACGCTTTAATAATAATTTCTAGTAATAATTTCATTACTTTAAGGGTGGAAATAACAAATGTTATGCAACTTGTCATTCTACAATATTTAGGTTTTAAACTAGAGCAGTCTTTGTCTTTTTTAAGCAATATTTATAGTGTGAGTTATTTATCTGTTTAATAATGGAAGACATGTCTAGATGCTTCGTGGACAAAACACACACTCTTACAAAACCACACTCTTACAAACCACAGGGTGGTAACAATAATTATTGTTAGAGCTCCGCAATCTGGTACTAGTGACAATATTTTTGAAACTAAGGCAGTAGTGCTTTCCATCCTGTAACTAAAGCTTTAAAAAAATATGTAGCTACCCTAGAATTAAAAAGAACTCATAAAAAAATCTTTTTTTTATAAATTACAATCGAATTTAAGAAAATTTTTAAATATATTTTTTCAGAATACCAAATATTTTAGAGATTTTGATATGTGATATTGTTTCTTTTTTAAAAAGTATGTATGTCCAGGTATATCATTTTATGTACATATATTAAATATGTTATAAAAAATGTAAGGTCTTACTGATAAACTATAATATAGATGCACAAAAAAAAATAGTTATTTTACTTAAATTTTTGTACACCATGTATAACTAAGTTGGAAATCAATAGTGTTGTGAATTAGTAAACTATTTTTTGTGTTATATTGAAGGGTAAGGCTGAAAAAAAATAATAATATTCATATGTTCTTATAAATATGTGTATGAGTAGGTCAAATTAATCCTTTGTTTTATTGCTTTAAAATATGCAAGCAAAATTTTGTAAGCAAAAAATGAATATCATAAATATATTAATATATAAGTAGAATTATGAAGAAATAATCAATTTTATACTTAATTCATAACATTTAAATTATGTAGTAAAATTTTAAGCAACATGATAAATTCATATCAACCTCTTTACTAAAAGATATTATGAAATCTATATCATGATTCATGACCAATAAGAAAACCCAGGAAGTTGTTATGCTAGCTCACTTGTGTCAGTATGTTACTAGAGAACAGACAATAATCAAAAATAACAAGGAACTAAAAACTAAGAGAGATAAATCACGACATTTGGTGTAACCACCAACCGTGAACAATTATGCAATTATCAAAACAATAACCTTTCACTTTGGCATTGTTTTCCTGAAATATATTAATGTTGTGATATATTTTTTTGAAAAATATAACTTCTGACCTGCAGCGAAATGTAGGGGTGTGGATTTGCGTCCAGCTGTGTCCCTAGCGTTCACTGTTTGTGGTGTAATTAGCTTTTTAACTCGAGCTACATCGCCAACTTTGCAAGCTTCAAACAAATCGCGGAGAGGATCTGAGGGAGCCGGCAGGGAGTCCAACGCCGACCCGAGCATAGAACGGCGGCTCGACATGTTCGAATATCACATTTATCACTCGTTCATTACACTTCCATCTTCGTTTAAATAAAAATATCAGACGAAAACACGTACAATTACAGCTGCTTGTAGGTTTGTTTGACAATTAAAGTGTTGCCAATGTTACAGTTGTGATTCCCTAAGTTTTCTTTTTGTATTTTATTGTTACAGGCAACATTGTTCAATATTTTTTATAAGCTTTACGTATAAAAATATACTTTAAACGATAAGAATTCAGAAAAGCAACAGTAACTCATATGAAAATGTAAATATAACTTTTATATATTTAGTTTTTATAATCTTATTTTAATACATTAATATGTAATATAGAATGGTTATGAAAATACTCTTTTATATATTTTCGTAGTATTCTGAAAACATGCTCTCCAGATGATATCCTGCTAGCTATATAAAAATTTACTTTAGATTTAAGTTTTACACCACATTGATGAAAATTAACACATGTGGGATGTGGCTAATTGGATAATGCTTTATTAAAGATTATGATTAATTTGCAGAAAGGAAGTAAGGAACCAGGATTTAAACAGAAGTTCATATATTTATAGCAATTCTTTGGCAGAACAAAAATGTAATGATGTATGATAAAATATTGTTATTGTAAAGTGTAATTAAACATTATATTAGATAACGCTATTGTCATAAATTTTACAAAGAATCATATAATAAATATACATGTATATTTAGTTCAGAATTTCATAATAGAATCATTTATTGTGGTTTAATTTTATTTTAAGTTTCTAATTTCCTTCTAACGTGACATTTTAATTCAATTTATTATCTAGAATTTGTTGTCTATGGCTGTTAGTTGACGAAATCAAAATGGCGTCTTTCACGGGATAGTACATTTATCCGCCGCACACAGGATAGTTATAAAATTTATTGTGATTTGACTTTTAGTTTGTGCTTAAACTATTGGTGAACTTTTATTCAGTGATTATTGTGATTATTTATATGCAATTGCTCTTTGGAATAACATATCACCGTATCCAAGTTTCCGCAAGGTATGTCCCCTTTCACTCATCGAATATTTTAGACGGTTAATTGGCAAAATATCAGCATAGGTACGTTGCTAGATGAAGAAAGTCTAGACGCATATTTAATTGTTGATGTAAAATATTTTGATGCAGTCCGGAAACTGCGTTCTTTAGTTCAGTAGGTGAGTCAGATGAACAGGTTTTTTGTCGAGGACGCGTAGTAGGCGAGGCTGGGTCAAATCTTCACTTTTCATATCATTCATGTCTGTACCAACGTAGACCTCGCCTCGTGCCGTATGATTTAGTCGCTGGCCCGTCAACACGACTAATTAAATTAGCTAGGCGCGACCTCCGCAATTTCTCTAAACTTTACTGTGTTGTGTATTTTCATTATTGTTGTGTGTGTGATTTGACTGCCTATCGGATTATTATGGATATTAAGGTAACGTAATAAATTAAATAGAAAGAAAGCACAAAATGCATTTAAAATAAATTATAGTTTTGTTAATTAAGTTAGGTCTAAGTTATTTATGTCAATGATGTTAATTATACTGTTTACCAAACATTTGTACCAGTTAAGTCACATTCCATGCTAATTTATATAGAGATAGACTTAAATTACTAAGCTAATTAGGGGATTGAGCAGTTTTTCTAAATGACAAATATTTGTAACAATATTAGGGATGCAATTTTTTTACATAACTGTTGTTCAATGAAAACTTTTATACCAAAATTTAAATTAACTAATACATATTAATATGATTAATTTTTTTTTTTTCCACAAATTTCTAACATAAAATACACTTAGCCTGATTAATTTGTTATATATACAAGTTGCATATATCATCTGAATAACGAATAGTAGTTTGTTTCTTTGGCTTGTCCGTTTTTATTATAATATTAAATTGTATAGCGTACAAAAAATACACAAAATGGAGTAAAAATATGTGAAGTATTTTTATATGTTTTCTAAAATGTCTTTTGCAATTTCCTAAATGAGTAAATGACATTAAAAGATGTAAAAATAAATGTAAATTTTTGTTTTATACATACATTATCATGTTTGTATGCATTAAATATTGCTACTCGAATGATAATATTATAATTGAAGAATACATTTACCGATACCCACTTTCATATATGCTTATTGTCATAAATAATGAATGTGCCACTATTATGTAAAGTTGGTCAATAATCACAAATTAAAATTAGAAACTCGGCAATCTTAAATTTATTATATAAACATTTTACAACTTTCCTCAGATGCATTGTTATCTGCAGATAAGTGATCTGATAACACTGTCTCATGACATGGCTATCGATAAGGTTAGGATGCCTTGATAAGATAACGCAAACTGGGTTTGACATGTTTTTATATACACTACTGTTCAGTTATGCTGTTGATATTACTGTTAGAAAGTGACTGGGTTAGGTTCATATACTCATGGAGGATTTTTTATATTATAGGCTTTACTTAGCAAGATATTGGATAATATGCTTTTTGCTATATTTTAAATAACAGTAATTCATATTACAATAATTATTATACATTTTTAACAACAGAATTTATTTAGCTTTAGCTACAAGTTATATTTGCCAATTAGTAAGAAAATTGACCTATTTCTAGCCTCTTCATTTCTTTTTTACTGATCATGGCAAAGTTATAAGTGCTCAACTTGCATGCTTAGAGTACAAAGTAACATAAAGAACTCGGCTTTATCTTTATTCTTATATTCAGTTCAATCATATAAATATCGTAAAAATAAAAAAATAAATTCATAATTATATAATTATTTTTGTATTTTTACGTAGATAACTACATATATTGGTGGAAAGTGAAAAGTGGAGTCATGGGTTATGTACATTCTCTCCGCCTACACTACTATATGGAATAAAGTATGAATATTAAATGAATAGAATAGAAAAGAATTGATTCACAAGTTTATAATAAAGATTTCAGTTTGTTATTCATGTTTAATGTTGCCGAGATAATAATGTCCTGTTGATTACTCATTATCAGTGTTTGCAAAAGTTGTATTATTCTTTTGTATATTGCTATGCATTTTTTTATCTTACATATGGTATATACAATGCAACTAAGTTGTTATACTATAATGAACTTTAATTAACAAAGAAGGTTGTAATGTAGACTTAGTTTGTTTTTTATTTTCTCATACCTCTGGTATTTTTTTGGCAGAGAGAAAGAGAGATATATTGATAAGTTATATTATACTTCTTTGGGTTCATTTAGAGAGAGAGAATAAAGTTCCTTATTCTATGTATTCATTGTGCAGTTGCCCACATGCCGAGAGACTGGTGTAAGGTACAATTTTAAAAGGTGCATTAACTATCTTCCATTCTCATTTTTTTAATTTTCTTTAAACATCAGGAATTCCGTTACGAATTTCGGATTGGGGTGGGGAACCGGGACACGGTTATGTGGGACTCCGGTTCGGCAAGATGGTACGCCTCCGTGTTTACCCACTAAAACCTGACTGTGCTCCTCTCCCGCCATTAGTCCATGTCTGGGGAACAGCCTCCCTATACAATTTTAAGAGATCCTACTAATGCTGCCTTGTAAATACTTGCTAAAAGTTAATAGAAATTTATTAGTATATTCTAGCAAAACTTAACTCAATGTTAATAGGGTAACAAAACTCAACTCAAATTATATATGTAATAATGTACTTGTTGTTGTTAAACTTTAAATAAGTTAGTTGTTGTATAAGTTTAGTTTGAAAATTTTCACATGTGTCAATTTAGTCATTTGCATTTTGCACACCAATCTGAAGACAATCAGTATAGTATTTTCGTAGAATTAACATTATATTACCTTGACGACCAAGATAATGCACAAAATGATTTTAGCTTTGCATTTTTTTTAATAATTTTGTTTTATTTAAAAAGATTAAATAAATAAAAATATTTATGTACCTACTATTAAATGTGATACTATTGCGGTCGAACAGCTACATTGCAAATGCTTTAAGATGTCGTCTTACGTTATTAAAAACTTATATATAGCAGGATAGGCAGAACCTAGTGTCAAAATACACCGCTCTTCGATTTGCGTCCAAAATTAACATTAAATGTTGAATGACATAAGAGAACCTCATGCTGGCCTGCCATAGCAGTCAATCATTTATCATTCTTCTTTTTTTTTTACTTCACTCTGTATCCCTCACACAGCAGGGTAGGCAGAAGGAACCTAGTGTTAAGACACTCCGTTCCCCATTTTCCGCCGAATTCGGAGGCATTGCGTGTTAAGTGGCGGAACTTAACGCTGCTCAGAGGCAAATCTCGACACCAGAGCGAAGAGAATATAAAATATTTCCACTCCTCGAGTGGGAATCGAATCCACAACCAGTCGTTTACAGTCTCACTTCCTTAAGTAGGAATCTACAATCAATCGCGTTTGCAATCAGACATTTAGATAATTGCTTATATTTTTTTTTTATTAACTTGTCTAAGATTAGGACTTGTAAGGCTTTCATTAATACCTTATTTCTAGTAAGTCTCTTTATAATACACAAATCCTCTTTTGATCTATTTTATAGCATACTAGTGGCTGCCGGCAATTTCTCTTGCGTAGACTGTTTTCTTTTTAAGACACTTCGTTGCCCACTTTGCCAAATTCTGGAGGCATTGTGTGTTAAGTTGCGGAACTTAACACCGCGCTTTGCGACGACATCAGAGAGTGAAGAAATTGGAAACATTAAATATTGAACTTTATATACTATATTATTCTGATAAATATTACTTACTATAGTATATAAATGTAATAGACAAATTATTTTAATTAATTAATAATTTTTGTCATATATGATGTTGATAATGATCAATTACATTTTTTATTATATGTATAGATTATATTTGAAAGCAGCAACTATTGAATTTCCCTGTGGCTCTTCTCAGAACTGCCTTTTTCACTAGTAGTAGCTTGATTTAAGACTGACATGACTGACAATACTGACAATAAATAAGACTGACATGCATGTGACTGACGATTCGAAAGTGCTTTTATTTTTTTTTAGCTTCACGCTGTATCCCGCACACAGCAGGGCAGGCAGAAGGAAACCTAGTATTAAGATACTCCGTTCCCCACTTTCCGCCGAATTCGGAGGCATTGCGTGTTAAGTGGCGGAACTTAACGCCACGCTTTATCTTGA
The DNA here is from genome assembly GCA_019049465.1 of Dryas iulia moderata. Classification (NCBI taxonomy): domain Eukaryota; kingdom Metazoa; phylum Arthropoda; class Insecta; order Lepidoptera; family Nymphalidae; genus Dryas; species Dryas iulia. The sequence continues at coordinate 5,034,684 of CM032443.1, forward strand.
CACCAGAGCGAAGAAAATGGAAATATTAAATATTTCCACTCCTCGAGCGGGATCGAACCCACAACCAGTCGTTTACAGACACACGCTTGTGCCACTGGGCCACGACTTGCCTTATTTTAATTTTAGTAAATATTTTAGATTTATATATTTGATTTTATATATATTTACGTAACATGTCAGTGGTAGGAGAGTAAAGGCAAACGTTATGTCAGTAAGCAAAAGGTTATTACGTTTTAGACGTTTAGTGTGCGCCATAGAAACGAATATTATTTGCGGAACACGTAATGTATCGCGTAATAGCTTAGGATTGTTTTCCACAGAGGACTCTGCGATTTTTATGTGACAACTGTGTGTGAAGTTATCTTTTTTGTAAATATTACTTTTCTAAATATCACTACATGGCTGCTTCGTTTTATGGCAACCTTTGGAAGTGGATTTTTAGAAAAGTGAAATATCCTATGTTAAACCTTCGAGTATTTTCTATATTTATGCCAAAATTCTTTACAAACCGTCAAACTGTGTAAATTTTCCATATAAACTTTCAACCCCTATTCTATTCCCCTTCAGCCTATTAGAGGTTGATTTTTGAAAAAATAAATAACCTATGTTTGATCCAGTAACTTTTACTACTTTCATTTCATTACTAATTTCATCCAAATCGGACTAGTAGATTAGCCATGAAAGCGCGACAGACAAACAGGCAGACTTTCGCATTTATAAGTATGCATTATAGGATTTAGTTGTACTCGGTGCATTTATTTAATCGAGAAGAATTCGAATAGAGAATCAATGTGAATCGATTTACTGAAAATTAAAGAAATGGAAAATAATCTTCAATATTTTACAGCAATTCTACATGCCAAAGTTCAAGAAACACATAATAAATAAGACACACACACACACACAGACAGACGCACAAACGCAAACACGAACACCCATCATCACAATAAATTAATTTCGCCTCTTTAAAACAATATTAATATTAAATAACTTGAATAATATTAACATTTTTCCAAATTTTTATGTCAATTTTTTGTACTTAATTTTCCTTCTCCATATTAATTCATACGATACGCCAAGCTTTCTCCAAAATATAGCTTACAGCTTCAAGTGGACGATACATTCATAGCGGTACCAGAATAGCGATATTTATGATTGGGTGGGTTGTATTTCTTATCTAACTTTCCTTGACTTTTATATTTTCATCGTTCTATGACGTTATTCCGTAACTAACAGGCAGACACTCAGATCCTAATGTAAATAGATTTGGAATATTTTACGCTTTTAATATTATTTATTTGACGGAGTGACGGGGAAATCTTTTGATGAATTACTGTTTTTCTGTATATTATTATATTTGTTTTGTGGTTTTTTTTTAGCTTCACGCATTATCTTGCACACATCAGGGTAGGCAGAGAAAACCTGGAGTTAAGACACTCCGTTCCCCACTTTCCGGCCGACTTCGGAGGCATTGCGTGTTAAGTGGCGGAACTTAATGCCGCGCTTTACCTCTGACCTCTGATACCAGAGTGAAGGGAATGGAAATATTAAATATTTTCACTCCTCAAGTGAGAATCGAACCCACAACCAGTCGTTTACAGTCACACGCTCGTGTCACTGTGCCACGACTGGCAGTATTTACATTTGTTAAGTGTTTAAAATTGTTATTATTAATGTGAGACAGCGTATATTTGTTAACGATGGTCGTAGATTCGATTCTCGATTTGATGCGGGGGAGAGATTATATATTTTTTTTTTTTCATTTCAAGACAGAGTACGAGACATTTTTTTTTTCACGCTGTATCCCAGGCAGAGGGAACCTATTGCTGAGACACTTCGTTCCCCACGCAACGCCGAATTCGGAGGCATTGCGTGTTTGCCTCGACACCAGAGCGAAGAAAATGGAAATTTTAAGTATTTCCACTCCTCGAGTGGGAATCGAACCCACAACCAGTTGCTTTACAATCACACGTTTGTTCAACTGCGCCACGACTGGCCCCAATTTAACGCAATGTTTCGATTTACACCGGAAAATGGAGTATGAAATTTCTTGATATTAAGTTCTTTCTCTGCTTTGCGGAATAAAGCATCACTTAGACACTTTGTTCTCAAGTTTCCGCGCAAACATAATACAATATTATTATATATTTGGTGATGGAATTTAATGTAACATACGACCAGGAAGTACTCGCACGTGTCGAGACATTGTTAGGAATTTATGACAATTGTATAAGTACTTATATAGATAATGATCTATGTGCTTTGATAGATTACTCATCGCATAGTAATCTGTGCTAGTCGCCTCGTTGAAGTGTAAAGTGTATGTTGTCTTAATAATGTTTATGTCACTTTATATACAAGTGTCGCCAGTTGTGTTGGGGCTAGTCGTGGCACAGTGTAAACGACTGGTTGTGGGTTCGATTCCCACTCGAGATGTGGACATATTTAATATTTTCATTTTCTTCGCTCTTGTGTCAGTGGCAAAGCGTGGTGTTAAGTTTCGCCACTTAACACTCAATGCCTCTGAATTCTGCGGAAAGTGGGGAACGGAGTATTTTAACACTAGGTTCCCTCTGCCTACCCTGCTGTGTGCGGAATATAGCGTGAAATTAAAAAAATATATACATATAAACAATAATAATAAACTTACATAAACGATGACTACTGTATACTACTGTATTGTATATGCAGCTTTATGTTCATTCGACGATTCAAAAGTACTTAAAAAAAGAATATTAGAATAAAGGATATTTTGAATTTGAATTAATGATCATTTTACATTCTGCCAGTAGTTCAAATTAGAGTTGTGATAAAAAAATAATTGATTTAGTAAACTTCTGCTTATTTACGTTTTAAATTCGAAATAGCCTTAAAATATATGGCAATGACATTTCTTGTTGAAGAATCTCGTGACCTCAAGTCGCTAGCGATGTCGCTCTGCATATGTGAGAATATTTGTGCGATTTTTTAAATATTCTTTTTTTATTTTTTTTGTACCTGTATCCCGCTCACAGCAGGGTAGGCAGAGGGAACTTAGTGTTATGACACTCCGTTCCCCATTTTCCGATAAATTTTGAAGGTATTACGTGTTAAGTGGCGGATAAGTTCCGCCACTTAACGCCGCGCTTTGCCTCTGCACCAAAGCGAAGAAAATGGAAATGTTAAATATTTCCATCCCTCTAGTGGGAATCGAACCTGTCGTTTATAATCACACGTGTGTGCCACTGCGCCACGACTGGCCTCACAATTTTTAATATATTAAGTTGGTAAAACATATTGTACACATTACCGTGTATTTAACATTTTTTTTGTATAAAGTAACATTCATGTTAGTAGTAGTAGTAGTAGTAGTTCAATTAGTAGATATTTGAATTTCATGATTTATGCACATTTTAGGATTAATCTTTTTTTGTGTTAACATTTAACAATCATAGTTTTACATTCTATTACATTTTTTTTTATGGAATATCGGAGGCAAACTAGCTGAAGGCCCCTGGTGTTAAGTGGTTACCTTCGCCCATAGACATCCACAACTTTCAAGTTATGGATGCGTTGCCAGCCTTGGGAATGTAGGACAGAAGGAGGGAGGAAGGATGGGAATGGTGGGAATAGGGAGAGCTGGCTTACATGCCATCGAACCGGAACACATCATAAGATATTTGGCGGTTCGTCTTTGACATGATAGTGGTCGCGAGCCAGTCGGAGAACGAATCTCCTACCACCAAGCTACTGGGTTACCCGCCTTTTACGGGACGCTACCCAGCGGCGGGGGGGAATTGTATTCTTAACCCGTCCCCCCACGGGGCAAAATTGAAATATGCCCCCGATTTTATTTTGTGTAATATATTTTTTATGTACAGACATCGTTCAGTTTTATTTTTATTATATGTATACACTATAAATTATAAAATTCTGACATTCTAAAATAATTTAAATCATAATAAGTACATATATTTTTGTTCAGTAGTCAAGTACGGTAAACTGTAAATCGTGACCTACCTGGAGTCTGAACCTATGACCATGGAATACTGTAGAATAATCCAGTTAAAGTCGGGCAATTGATCTAATTAAATTTTAAAACTTGTACGTTGCTAAGGCAACGCATGTTTTACGCGATAACGAGTCTGCTAGTAGTTACTAAATGAATAGATACATAACCGATTATCTTGTTCTATATCCAAATTGTGTAAAGCTGCCTTATCTGCTGTTTCTGTCTGGAAATTTATATATGATTGTACCTAAATTTTCTAATCCAGACTTATATTATAAATGCGAAAGTCTGTCTGTTTGTCTATCACGCTTTCACGTCTAATCTACCGGTCCGATTTGGATGAAATTTAGAATGAACGTAGGCCGGGGTCAAACATAAGCTACTTATTTTATGAAAAATCTAAACAGCTTGACCGATTATAATGAATTTTGGCATACATATAGTTGATAACCCAAAGTTAAACATAGGCTACTTTATTTTTCAAAAATCCACCCTCGAGGGTTGCAATATAACAAAACAGCTATGTAGTTTACGCGGCGAAGCCGTGAGCGGGCTGATAGTGCTAACTACATATTCAAAAAATCTTTACTTAAATACATAGGCACAAGCAACAAGAATTTTCCAATCATTAATTAACGTCAATATTCTCCAGCTCAGTAGAAATTCTGATTAGTTGAATTCACAGCAGTTGCTCTTTTAAATATTAAAATTTCATAACTAATTTTGAGATGCGCATCATAAATCTTGTGAAATAGATGTTTAAAAAAATACATAATATTTTTACATTATTTGGTGTATTAAATGAAAATAAACTTATACCATCGATCATAAAAAATCGATTAACGGTCGTAATGGATGAATGGACTCTAAAATATTTTTTTAATGATGAAATCGATTCCCAAGTAGCATCGGATTCTATTTTGCTATCCCTAGTGGTTACTAAATCAAAAAGTAATTCAATGTATGCATTTTTTTTTGCAACTTCACGCTTCCCGCATTGCAGGGTTGTCAGAATGATAGCATTTCGTTCTACGTTTCCCACACTCGAAATCAAGATTATGTAGGCAGGACTGATGCCAGCTTTTACCTAAGTAACCTTTTACCTTCCTTAGAATGTAATCAGGGCGGAGAAAAATAAATAGTATATAATGTAAAAATAAAACAGTGAATCGGATCCACAACAATACTCTATATATAGTGACGAATTAAAAAAATAAATATATTTTAGTATATCAATATAGACATTTTCTAGAAACAATTAGGCTTCACCTACGATATCAATGAGAGGCAAAGGGAAGGAATGCGACAAAGCATTAGAAACGAAAGCGTGTCAGACGTGTGCGTTTCGCTTACGCCAACAACCAACAGAGTGAGGCAGTGACACTCGTATAAGAAAGTTATATTTGAATTAGCCTTTTTTTTCCTTTTTTTTGGTTATTTGCAAATTGAATGTGGTTAAAGAGAGAATTGGAGAAGGTTTTAATCAAAGAGGTTCGTTTGTGCCTCTTTTTTTATTTTTGCACTGTATTTCTTTAGGATTTGTGTTTTAAAAGGATAATAGTTAATGAATAGGATGAATATGAACTTATATGTTCTTGTATTCTAGTTTGTTACTGCTTCACTCTTTATATAGTCAGAGAGAATGTTCCCAACGCTACGGTCTCGGCATACTTGTTCCACCTCTTCTACTGTTATCAACCTCTTCATACACGCTCTTCTCTCTGCGGGGGATCCTCTTGTACCTTACGTGACCTAATTCCAGTATCATCAATGCATGTTCTCGAAGGTCAATCAAGAGGTATTCCCCTACCTGTATTACCGTTTACCTAGATATATCTTTATTAGATTTACTGCATTTCAAACTAAAGGCAATATATACGATAACAATAGTTTTATTTTAAATGCCATTAATTTTTCATTTTCTTTTTCATTTGACTTTTCTTAATGATTGTACTGTCTTCTCAGACCGGAGGGCGTCTCTAGAACACGTAATTTCACTAACGCGGTCACAATATTCACGCACTTTTATATAACTAATTCACGTATAACCCTCTACTTATGGGAGATATTTATTTGATTTTCTAGATCGTTAGTAGTCATTATTTTTAAATAACGAATTAGTTTAATATAGTAATTAAAAGGAATATCTTTGAGAGACATCTATGATAACAACCTGTCATATTACATCATCTTCGGATCTGGACTTTTTTTCAGCTCAGACTTTTTCCCTCGTTGTAAAGTATAGAACCTAGTGTCAAGACACTTTGGTTTTCACTCTCCGTTCAAATTGTGGACATTGCATATTGTATAACGTAACTTATCGCCGCACTTTGTTTTTTGTTCGGGACCAGTCATGGCTTCACGCTGTATCCCGCACACAGCAGGGTAGACAGAGGGAACCCAAGGGTTCAAAAAAACCCCGTCATGGCGCACAGTGACACAGACGTGTGACTTCAAACGACAAGTTGTGGATTCGATTTCCACTTGAAGATGGGAAATATTTAATATTTCCATTTTCTTCGCTCTGCTACCGAGGCAAAACGCGACGTTAAGTTCTGCCACTTAATACGCAATACCTCCAAAACTCGGCGGAAAGTGGGGAACGGAATGTCTTAACACTAGGTCCCTCTGCCTACCCTGCTGTGTGTGGGATACAGTGTGAAGCTAAAAAAAGGAACTTGGAAATGAATATAAATGGATCTCTACTATTTTATTATAAAAAAGGTGAATATTTTCGTTTTTCACAATAAAAATTTAAATCAAATAATATTTTCTAAAAAAAGAAAGCATGAAGCCTAATAAATATACTATAATAAAAAACGTAATATAATATATACACAGTTAAGCATCAACTTATATGAGCTGCGAAACATTTTGCATTCTTCCATCGTAATATCAATTCCTTGAATATTTATATCGAACGCTTCAAAGGTGATATATTCTCCTTTTAAGCCTTATAAACGCGTAATAACAAGAATTTCATATAAAAATAAGAAATATACAGTTACAATGTGCTCCATGCGTTGCGCCTTGGGGGAAGTTTTTTTGTATAAGTATATTTTTTGTCACTTTTAATATTGTAATGCCGATATTGTATGATGATTTTATACATTGAAATACAATGTTGATTTAATAACGTATTCTTGAAACTCCAATGTCTTTTTTCTTTTGTTTTTCTCTCTCTCTTAATATTGTGGACTCCGCTCCACTCCTTGGTCTCTCACGCCCAATATCAATAATCGATCGATTGATCCAAAAACATGCTTTATCCATAATTATATTATTAATGCGAAAGTATGTCTGTTTGTCTGTCACGTTTTCACGGCTAATCTAACGATCCGATTTGGATGAAATTTAGAATGAAAGTAATTAATAATTCAGAGTGAAACATAGGCTACTTACTTTTTCAAAAATCGACCTCTAACGAGTTGAAATAGGGGATGAAAGTTTTGCGAGCGGGCCGCAAGTATCTAATAAAGATTAGATTTTTTATACTTCTTTTTCTAATAATAGTTAAATGTGATAAATTTCGCAGTCCTGCGCATAATTTACGTTACACGTAATGTTGACTATAAACGAGATGATGGTAACCAGTGAATGTAAGGGACTACAAATAGAGGATTTCCCGATATTCCTACAGAATTAAGAAAAAACGAAATTTTACGTTTCAAAATCTCAGTAAACGAAGTTGTTACTACCGTTCCGCGACTCGAAATGTGTCAATGCATTGTGGAGTGTACGGACACTAGGTTTTCTTTAACTATGAACGTAAACAAAGTTGCACGCTGCAAGTCGTATTATAAAAATAAAATTATACCTCCCGCGGGTTTTCAACTCATAACCATCGTGTTAGGTGATGCGTAACTTAATTGCTATAAAAAAAAAGCACAGTTAAAAATAAAATAACATTTAAAAGTCTGAAGGGTTTCTCTTATAAAGGAACACGGTATATCAAAGTCATACTTGTACCATTTTAATTTTTTACTACATCAGAAGCCATATTATAAAAATAAACTAAAAAATAAAAATAGCCTTTATTCTCTGGCCAATACTTTTTTTTTAACGCACTAAATAACTTTTTATAATTTAAAGTACATTTAAGACTGAAAATATTATGAGTAGTTGAGTACACATACAACATTTTATAGAAGCCATATTAATGTGTATTAAAATTAAATAAATATTAATGTGTATTAAATTTTAGTGGTAAGCAGCTGACATGACTTGATAAAGTTATCTTACATATGTTCAAATTTTAGTAAACCAATTAAAATTTTATTTACACAAACATATATAACTTCATGTCATCATGTTCTGTGGCCAGTCGAAGCCCAGTGGCACAAGCGTGTGACTGTAAACGACTGGTTGTGGGTTCGATTCCCACTCGAGGAGTGGAAATATTTAATATTTCCATTTTCTTCGCTCTGGTGCCGAGGTAAAGCGCGGCGTTAAGTTCCGCCACTTAACACGCAATGCCTCCGAATTCGGCGGAAAGTGAGGAATGGAGTGTCTTAACACTAGGTTCCCTCTGCCTACCCTGCTGTGTGCGGGATACAGCGTGAAGCTAAAAAAAAAAAAAACTTCATTAAAGTCACATTTTTGACTTAATATTATAAGCGTTTCTTGAAAAATAAATAATCTGCTCATTCGGAAGTTGTATTCAGTTTTCAGTAATAATCTTAAAAAAATAATGACAGTTTAAGTTGTGTCAGATGCATTTCAACACTTAGTTGAATTTTTGGCATTCATTTTTTCGATATCACCATTATTTATTATATGTTTTTGTTATATTTTCAATTAAAGGTCTTAAATTAATACAAAACTCTCGAAAATGTTGAAACCATCGTGGCACAGTACAACAGTACATTACTGCACATACCCGTCCGCCACATGACCCTGATCACGATTAGTCTACGTGTTCGATTCTTACGCCATATAATTGTCATATTTTATATAGTTATCATTTTATCCATTGTGATCAAAACAAAACAACCTGGCGTTGTGATCCGCCGCACCCAACACGCGTTGCCTCGACTTAGGACAAAAAGTGAAGAATGGAGTGTCTTGACACTAGGTGCCCTCTGACTAACCTGCCAAAAGGCTTGAAACTAGAAAAGGCCTCACATGAATTAACGAACTCGTATGACGAGAAAATTTTAAACGCAATTTTTTTTGGAAGCTTTACGCACATCATAGTTTCATAAACGAATTGGTTTTTATATAATTTTCCTTGACATATTATTACTAATTAGAGCGTTTAATACGCGTTATTGTTATTTAATCCTTCTAAAAATAGAATCGAAGTCATTGTGTTATTAAGTCACTGTATTATTTTGGCGCGTGAGTAACGGTTATTATAGACTGCTAATAGTATAATGGACTTCTAGTAACCTATTGAGCAGAGTGCGGCGTTCAGTTCCGCCATTCAACATGTAATGTCTCGATTTCGGGCGGAAGGATATTAGCTATTCTTGCTTTTTATAGAATATGAGTAGCCTATCAATGAAGGGACGGCGTTGAGTTCCGCCATTTAACACGCCAAATCAATGTCTCGATTTCGGGGAGGAGTTAGTGAACACTGGAGAACGTTTGACGCTAGGTTCTCTCTGTAAACCATACTATGCGGAAAAAAGCCCGAATGCTTTTTACAGACGGAGAGAATGGAGGGTATTCTGGACCAGGCCAAGGCCCACCCGCGGCTGTAGTGCCTTTGATGATGATGATGATGCTTTTCAGTCTGTTGATCTATATGTTGATACGTAAGCAAAAAATGTGTATCCATTTTAACAAAAAATACGATAACGGAGGGTAATGAAATTTGATACTGTTATAGTTCTTAGAAAATGTGGCGAATGCTCTAATATTTTTTTAGGAATGTATGAATATGTATATTAATTTGCTTTAATAAAATAAATGTAACACATGCTACCACATGTTTAACATACGCATCTGTGAAATATGACATACGCGTTGCTATGGCAACCCGTGTTTACGCGCTAATAACCCTCTTGAACTAGGGATATTTTTTTCCTTTTAATTATACTGCGATTCCTTAGATAGTGTTTTTGTTTGGGCTAAAAGTTGAAGGCGTAACTGTGCTTTGGCAGATTATAAACATAATCATAAACAATTTTTTTGTTTAAAAAAATAAATAAGAATATTTAAGCTAAGGTTCATTTTATACAAGTAACTTTGATCAGCAAAGTCTGAATAAACTAGCATTTTAATACGATCTATTAAAATCTTTAAAAAATATCTTGAAGTTCTACTACTACTATACTTCAAGAGACTACTAGTGTTTCTTCTTTTAATTTTAAAAATTTTGTACATTTTTTTTTTAAATATAAAGTCGTATTAATTTTTTGAAGTAAAATATACAATTTTAAAAGAATTTTTGACAGAAAAATGTATTATAAAAATCACGACACACCTAATTCCAAAGTCGGTCATATCTATAACCGAACGGTACAAGCTGCCGTATCACGAAACCAGTTCCGAAGTGTTAGATTCCTCTCGTTTACATGCGATTATAAATTAAATGCCACTGCGAGTGTGAGTGGTCGACGTGGTGGTATGACAAAGTTGTCGATTCGATTCCCAGTTGGAGAAGTTATTAAATTTATAATATAGTTATTTAGAATAAGTGCGGTTTTTGGTCTTCATTATTTAACAAACAGTGCTTAATTTAGACATTCAGAGAAATACACGATTCTCTCATATATATCTTTGAAAATCTAAAATATATACATACATGTTGTGTACTTAAGTGGAGAATGGAGTGCCTTCCCATTAGGTTCTCTCTGGCTAACGTATCATGTGGGTAAAAGCGGGAATACAGTACTACCAGTTTCTTAATGACTGATAGTCATTTTTTTTTCTCTTTTTTGCTTCACGATGTATCCCACACACAGCAGGGTAGGCAGAGGGAACCAAGTGTTATGACACTCTGTTCCCCACTTTTTGAATTCGGAAGCATTGCGTGTTAAGTGGCGGAATTTAACGCCGCGCTTTGCCTCGAGACTAGAACGAAGAAAATGGAAATACTAAATATTTACACTCTTCGAGTGGGAATCGAATCCACAACCAGTCGTTTACAGTCACACGCTTGTGCCACTGTGCTACGACTGACCCCTGATAGTCAATTTACAGCGAAAATTATTAGGCTTAGAAACCGGAAGAGTTTCCTTAAAATAAAAGAAAGCAATAGTATACACTTTCTAGACGTAACCACAGTGAGATAAATAGTGCGGCTACAACGCGTGCGTTCTGAAATCGACTGACAATATATCTATCACTTATATCTTTTTCCGTTCGTATGTCACTTACAATAGTAGTTATTATACGGCTGAACCACAATGTGAATTTACTTTATACCTTTATGCCGTTTGTGAGATGCCGGCGTTTAATTGGCAATATCTTAGATTCAGGCAGAAATCTAGATCCAGAGTGTCACGACACTAGATTCTTTATATTCTCGCCATGCGGGATAAAGTGTAAAGCTGAACCATAATAATTTAATCCAATTTTTTTGTAGCTTCACGCTGTATCCCACACACAGCAGAGTAGGCAGAGAGGATACCCAGTGTTAAGACACTCCGTTCCCCACTTTAACTTTACTTTAAACTAATTACTATGATATATGATGAATGCATTCATATTCATGACGTTCATTTCTTTCAGCTCATTCACCATATTTTATCTATACATTTTTTAAATTATTATTTCACAATGTATGCAGATTTAAGAGTGGGTACTTTACATATCGATTCATCGCATACTATTATTATTATCGGAGTACTAAAGAGTAGGATAGGAAGGTGAACGATCGCATCAGCGTAGTCTGCATCAACGAGGACACTTGAAATTCGTCCTCAATGGAAAATGCTCAGTCGGAATTATAACGTATAAGTGTGTTTGTTTTATGATTTGTCTGGTCTTATTTGCCTGTTGTAGTGGGAAGAGGATATTATGAGTAAGTGGTTATAGAGGCGCAGTGGAAGTCTATCTGTAGATGTGATTGGTTGTGGGTTTGATTCTTATTCGAGGGTAGGAGGGTGTGCCGATTCTAATTTGTTCCAAATATAGGCAGAGAAAACCTGGTGTTAATACACTTTGTTCTCTATTTTCCGCTTAATTCTTGAGACACTGCGTGTCAAATTGCCGATGATAACGCCGCGCTTAGCGTCAACACCAGAGCGTAAAAAATGAATATATATATATATATATATATATATATATATATATATATATATATATATATATATATATATATATATATATATACATATAAAATAATTCCTATCTGCGAGTGGGAATCGAAGCCACAATAAGTCGCGTTTACAGTCACGCTTCGCGAAAATATAGAAGGGTGGGCAGAGAGAAGCCAGTGTCAAGACACTCCGTTCTCGATTTTCTGCTTGATATCAAGAAATGGCGGATATTAACGCTGCTCTTTGTTTTAACAAAGCGGTAATATAGAAATAATTTCAATATTACTCCAGTGAAAATCGAATTCACAATCAATCGCGTTTACAGTCAGACGCTGTCCCACTGTGCCACGATGGCCTCACAAACTTTATCTTCCTTTTGCGATTCATTCAATCTCTCGCGTTGACCTTGTCACGCACTTTGCGAGGAAAACACCGTAAAGAAACCTGCACAGCCTAAGTGTTACGCGCAAGTTGGATGTAACAAGTGTTCGCGTACAAAGAGGTCAACGTTTAAAGGTTTTGAATGCATTATTTATATTACTGCTGTATGTTTGTTTTTTGTGATTGCAATGTATTTTTGTATAGGGGCTGTTCAAGTATTACGTAAGCAGATTTATTACAGTTATTTACCCCGCTATCTCCCTTGTCAGCAAGAGTAAGCAAACCTCGTACACCCCATGTTATCAAAAGTAAGCAAAGCATAGAGAAATGATAACACGCCTTGGGAGTGAAACGCTCGCTCCAGGCTATTTCAAAAGTATCACTGTCAGCAATAAATCTGTATATAACAATTACTTTAAAAAAAAAAAAGAAGGTCCCGCTGAGTTTCTTGCGCCGGTTCTTCTCAGGTCTGAGGCGTTAAATTTAGTGAACCTGTGGTAAACTATTTGACGGTAAAAAAATGAAGCATGTAACTTCCTATTTTGAATAAAATTATTTGACTTTTACTTTGAAAAAAATAGCCATGAATTGAATTTGAAGCCGTCTTGGTCCAGTGTGATAGTGTTTGAATGCAGACGACGAGTGGCTGTGAGTTCGATCTTCACTCGGAGGTATGATTATTTGGTATTCTTTGAATTTGCAATTTTGTAAAAACGCGATGTTTTGAATTAGGCCCGTGAGGATGGTTATTTTATTATTTTTAACTGACACGATGACACGCTTTTAATAATACTTATAATATTAAAAATTTTGAAGCAAATCGTAAAACTAATGAAACTATATAAAATAAGTAGTATGCCCAAAATTGAGACAATGTTGTTCTAAGAAATTTTTATATTATTCACACATAACGCGGAAACTCACGCTTAAGATTAAAAAAAATGTATTACTCAACAGATACTGGGTATTTATTACTAGTTTGTTATACAATTACGTTGACATAATGAAGGAATGTTGAATATTACTAATAGATACATTAGATACATTATTACGTTTGGCAGGGTAGGCAGTAATCTAGTTAGAGTCTAGACATTCCGTTCTCCGCTTTCCAAAGACTGCGTTACCTAAGTTGATAAGTGAACATGTAGGATACATGTTTTTCTTATAGCTTCACGCTATATCCCGTATACAGCAAGGTAGGCAGATGGAATCTAGTGTTAAGACTTTTCGTTCCCCACGCACCGCCGAATTCGGCGGCATTGCGCGTTAAGTGGCGGAACTTAACGCCGCGCTTTGCCTCGATACCAGAGCGAAGGAAAAAGAATTATTAAATATTTCCACTCTTTGAGCGGGAATCGAACTAACAAACAGTCGCGTTTACAGTCACAAATCTATAGAAACAAATAAAATTGTAAGTGTTTGTTTGTAATATTAAAACAGTCTTTATACTAAATGCATATGTAGGTATGTATACACAGTAAATGTACCAAAATAACGTTTTTTACAATTTTTTACCTATCGGTCTGTCTGTTTCGGCTAATCGACTTTAACTGGCAGATAGATGATATAATAGGGAGTAACTTAGCCTACAAGCGTGTGACTGTAAACGACTGGTTGTGGGTTCGATTCCCACTCGAGGAGTGGAAATATTTAATATTTCCATTTCCTTCGCTCTAGTGTCGAGGTAAAGCGCGGAGTTAAGTTCCGCCACTTAACACGCAATGCCTCCGAATTTGGCGGAAAGTAGGGAACGGACTATCTTAATACTAGGTTCCCTCTGCCTACCCTGCTGTGTGCGGGATACAGCGTGAAGCTAAAAAAAAGAAGAAAAATCTTAGCCTGCTTCTACACGCAGACGAAATCGCGGGCAAGGCTAGTTATAAATATAATCACGTCTTCAGATGGGGATTGAACCTACAACCGTCGCGATTACAATTTATAGCTGTCCCATTGCGCCGCGATGATGTCACAAATAAATACAAAATGTGTTTAATTATCTCGGTAGAATATGTAGGTTTTCCCTCTCTGCGGTTTTGTTTTATAATAGCTTGAAATTTATATATTTTAGTTTAAGGTTATAAGTAAGTTGCTTGTCAATATATTACTAATTAATATTATAAATGCGAAAGTTTGTTCGGATGTGTGTGAGTTTGTTACTCTTTCACGCCAAAATTACTGAACGGATTTTCATGAAACTTTGCAGTAATATAGCTTTGATATCAGAAAAACATAATAAGTTAAAATTTATAGGGTCTTTTAACCGACATAAAAAAGGAGGTTTTTTATGTATGTTCCCCGATTACTCGAAGATGGGAAAACCGAATCGAAACTCAATGAAGATGTTTCTTGGTTCACGCGGACGAAGTCGCGGGTAATAGCTAGTATAGTTATATAATCTCTCTAAATGCTTGATTTAAAAAAAATATGCCCCGCTGAGTTTTTTGCACCGATTCTTCTGAGCTCTGAGCCACTAACTTTAGTGAACCGGTGGTAAACTTTTTGACGTTCAAAAAATGAAGCATGTAACTTGTTCTTTTGAATAAAATTATTTGAATTTGAATCTGTCTGTCTGTTGGTATGAATTTAAAGAGGAAACTGCGATTGGGGAAACATACAACCTGTCCATGTTTTATTGTTCTTGCGCCTTAACTATTTACCTGCGATTATATGATATTAAGAAGTGTGATTTTCTCTCCAAGAAGTGTGGCTAGTCGTGGCGCAGTGGCACAAGCGTGTGACTGTGAACGACTGGTTGTAGGTTCGATTCCCACTCCAGGAGTAGAAATATTTAATATTTCCAGTTTCTTCGCTCTTGTATCGAGGTAAAGCGCGGCGTTAAGTTCCACCACTTAACACGCAATGCCTCCTAATTCGGCGGGAAGTGGGGAACGGAGTATCTTAATACTAGGTTCCCTCTGCCTACCCTGCTGTGTGCGGGATAAAGCGTGAAGTTAAAAAAAAAATCTCTCGCTAAGAAATATTTAAAAAATTAATAGATTTGTTCTTAAAAACCATGAGGACGCAGAGGGCGTGTATGAAGAGGTTGATGACAGTGGACGAGGCGAAAGAAGTATGCAGGGACCGTAGCGTTTGGCGCTCCGTTCTCTCTGACTACCCCGCAAGCGTTCTTTAAAAAGGTTGCTTACCCCTTGTCTTATACTATGCTGCGTAAAATACTGCATTATAATGTTTAGGTAACAAGGACGTGTTAGGTTATTTCTGTGATGTGATTTTCAGTTAATTTCTTGGCATATCTAGATATAGTGCAGTGTTAAGCTCCGCCGAAGGAAAACGGAAAATGGATTATTACGCCCATATAACTAGGTTACTAACATAGCCTTATAGATGCGTCAAGGTATTGTGTGTTTTTTTTATTATTCAAGCGTTACGGAGATTACTCATGACATACGCGTACACACGATACGAGTTACTTAGCCTCAGAGGGTGATGTCATGCGCTCGGTCTAATTATAAAGATATCGTCGGTTTTGACAAATATTGACTTGACTTAGTTTGTTTTTACAGGCACTTTAAAAAATAGGCTGTCGTTGCGCTGTGGTAATGTTAACAGATAACGTTATTGGTTGTGGGTTTGATGCCCACTTGGAACAGTGATTATATTTTAAACTAGCTCTCATGCAGTTTCTTCTAATAAATGACTAAACGACTACCCGGCTTTTAGTCTTTTGGGTTTTCAGTTAAATCACAAATTAATGCTTGAATTTATAATTTTGAATTATGTTTTTTTATTTATCTACCAAAATACCAATAGTTAATGCTGCATTTAAATCAGTGAAACTGTTTCAGAGAATAGCGTACGAAAACGCACAGATACACTGTAAAATATACTGAAAAATCATTATTTTGAGTTGCTTAATATTAGTTGATATATGCCGGCAATAATATATTTTTTACATACATATATCATCTATGTACTGATAGAGTTTTTTTTTACTGTTATACTATCTATCTAATATATTTTACAAATATTATCAGTATAAGTTAACCATTTAGTCTAACTCAACGCGTAATGTCTTGATTTAAACATACCCTATCACTCCCCATCACTCTGACTCTCCTGCTATGCGGAGAAAAAGCCGTAAATTTGAAATAAATCCAAACTAATATTGTAAATTCGAAAATCTGTCTGTATTTCTTTTTTTAGCTTCACGCAATATCCCGCACATAGCAGAGTAAGCAGAGGAAACGTAGTGTTAAGACACTCTGTTCCCCAATGTCCCTATATATAAAATTGGGAAGGGGTTGTCTTAACACTAGGTTCCGTCTGAGTACCCAATTGTGTACAAAAAAAATATCTGTTACGTTTTCATGGCTAATCTACCTGGGTCTTTGGGATTTCTGGGTTTCATCTGAATCGGGCAGATTCAAACCCAGGAATTAAAGGGTTCAAATAGGGATTGAAAGTTTGCGTGGAACATCTAAACCGCTGATCTAGTCGATTGTAATTAATTTTGGCGTAAAGTAGTTAGTTATCCAGGGTTTAACGTAGGGTTACTTTGTTTTCAAAAATCCAAGGTGAATTTGGAAAGGCTTGCAATATAACGAAACAGCTATAGTTGTGTAGTTAACTATGCGAAGCTCATAATAAAGCTCATAAATAATCTCTAAGAAATATCGGGAGGTGGCAATAATAAATCTTAATTTCCTACTAAGTATTTGTTGAAAGTGAAACATTGAGGCTTAATAGAAAGCTGCTTTATTTGAACTAGTTTGTATTGGACAAAATCTAGTTATTCCGCTAATTTGTTAATGTAGTTGTAATTAAACTATTTTTTTCCATTTTTACGTAATTATATGATTTTTTTTTTATTAACAAACTTGATTTTAATTGCGTCACCTTTGTACATTTAGTTATACGTTTATATCTTGTAATGGCGAAATAGCTATGACTTTTATGTTTAGCTTCACGCACGCTGTAATCCGCACACGGCAGGGTAGGCAGAGGGAATCTAGTGTTAAAACACTCCGTTCCCCACTTTCCGCCGAATTCGAAGGCATTGCGTGATAAGTGGCGACACCAGAGCGAAGAAAATGGAAATATTAAATATTTCCACTCCTCGAGTGGGAATCGAACCCAAAATCAGTCGCTTTACAGTCACACTTTGTGCCTCTGCTCCACGACTACCCGACTATTATGTTTAGCATTTGGTATTAAATAATCACTACGTCAGGATTAAAAAGATTTATCTTACTTTTTATTTGGACAGGAAAGACTTATCTAGATATAGGAAGAAAATGTTGCAACGTTATTTTAACTCGTTTTACGCCTATGGAATTGCTTGAAAATTTACACACGTGTTTACAACTGATGACAATATATTTTTAAACATTTTTGAAGTGTTATTCCACAGTTAGGAAAATTGAAAAAGACATTTAAAAACGTCTAAAAATTTGAACGCATCGGGATTCGAACCCGGCTTTTTTTTGTTGTTAGCATCTCTGTAGAGAGATTTTTACAAATTTCTACTACCCAAAGATTATTCTACGAACAATCGTTTGGCAAGAGAGAATGCTATTTTTTAAATACTTTTAAACATTTTTAAAGTGTTATTCCACACTTAGAAAAATTGAAAAAGACATTTAGAAAACGTATAAAAATTTGAATGCAGCGGGATTCGAACCCGACTTATTTTTGTTGTTAGCGGATTCGAATCCCGCTGCGTTCAAATTTTTATACGTTTTCTAAATGTCTTTAACAACACATATGTTTTATAGTATGGACATAAAATCTTTGTCAGACACATTATACAGAAAAATCCGCCTTTCCCGAACACTTGGGCCACTCGGCGTAACAATTGAGACGCCCGTTGAATACGCGAGCTATACTAATTGGAATATCTTAGCGTTTAATTATAAGCCACGGTCAAGAGAAAAGGTTATAGACACGGTTCAACGGTACAGTGTGGGTGTGCCATACATATTACATATATATATAGTTTTATGTATGTATGTATGTCGAGGAAAGGAGGTGTCACAACTTGGATGGTTTTCTAGAGGCGCGGGTTCGAATTCTGCTACGTTCAATTTTTTTTATGTCATTTAATATTTGGTCTGTTACTAAGAAGTTGCGTCTTCGGTCTCTATAATATTTAATAGGATTTCACACCTTTACGCTCAGAAAATGGATAACAAATGAAATGAATGGGATGAAAATCTGTCTGTTTGTCTGTCAAGCTTTCACGGCTAATCTACCGGTTCAATTTAGATGAAATTTAGGGTGAAAGTAGTAAAAAATCCAGGATTAAACATAAGCTACTTTTTTTAAAAATCAACCTCTAAAGTGATAAAATAGGGGATGAAAATTTATAAGAAAAATCTAAACCGCTTGACCGATTGTAATGAATTTTGGCATAAATATAGTTGATAATCCAAGCTTAAACACAGGGTACTTTATTTTTTAAAAAATCCTCCCCCGGGGTTGCAATACAACGAAACAGTTATGTAGTTCACGTTGCGAAGCCCTGAGCGGGCGGCCTCTAGTCGTATGTAAAAAAAGATAATAACAACCTAAAAAGTATTAAAGAGTGCCACTGCAATTGTAGAGATCGAGTTCCCCCAATTGACAGGCAATGTCTCTGTTTTGGACAGAAAGTGGATAACAGATTCTGACTACCCCCCTTTTATGCGGGAAAAAGCGTAAAGCTGTTTTTTTTTATTAATGGACTTGTTAGATTAATAAGAACTTTTCTTTCTTTATTCGTACGTGTCAGTGGAATTAATTTAAGTTAAAAAATGTCATTGAGGCCATTCGTGGCGTAGAGGCACAAAGTGCGACTGTAAATGCTACTGGTTGTAGATTCGATTCCCACCTGAGTAGTGGAAATCTTCATATTTCAATTTTTTTCGCTTTAGTGTGGAGGTAAAACATGGCGTTGAATTCCGCCACTTAACAAGTAGTGCCTCCAGATTTCAGCGGAAACTTGAGAACGGAGTGTCTTAACACTAGGCTCCCTCTGCCTACACCCGGTTGTGCGCGGGATACAGCTTGAAGCTAAATAAATAAACATATTATGTTATTTGCAACACCTGCAAAGTGCATACTGCAGTTTACACTTGGCAGGGAAAGGTGCATGTGGTAACGGACCGTCACACATGATTGGCTGGCCACCACGCGTGGTGTGACCCTCGCGGACTGAGTGTTGGGTTACTTTCTACTGTTACTTTGCTTGTACCATGTATGGTGTATGGTGTAGACCAGGTGTGAGCAACGCGTGGCCCGCCGAGTGTTTTTGGTGGCCCGCCGAGTGTTTTATACGTATAATTGTACTGATATAAACTATTTTTTTAATTTGTGTGGCCTGCCAGCCATTATTAAGGCTTAAATGTGGCCCGCCAGACGAATTTTGTAGACCGTGCAACGGTCTACACCAGGGGTAGACCGTCGTGGCGCAGTGGGACTGGCTGTAAGCGCAATTGGTTGTGGGTTCGATTTTAAATTATTTTCATTTTTCCGAAAGTGGAGAAAGAGTGTCTTGACACTAGTTTCTCTCTCAGAGTACCTTTATATGTGAAAGGAGTGGAGCTTTATTTTTATGTTACTTAATCTAAAAAAGCTAGGTTAATTTTATAACAGAGGCCGTCGTGGCTTAGCGGCTGTTATCGCATTTAAATGTGGGTTTGATTTCCATTTGGAGAAATAATCATTGTTTATTTTTTTTCTCTCCATTCTGGTGGTCAAGACGGCGTGGCGTTCAGGTTAGCCATTAAACACGCAATGCCTCAAGATCCAGTAGGTAGCAGCGGAAAACAGAGTGTCTTGACACTAGGATTTTTGCTTTTTAACATTTTTAAAGTGTTACTCCACACTTAGGAAAATTGTACATGAGTAGAACGCAGGGCTCAGTGGTGAGAGTGCCTAGACGGTATTCAGGAGGAGCGAGTTCGAATTCCGCTGCGTTCAAATTTTTATACGTATTCTAAATGACTAGGATCTTTGTTTTGATTGATTTCCTATACGGGAAAGAGCTAAAAAATAAATAAATGTAGAAATCTAGCGTATACTTAAGCGCCTGTGATATAGGAGGTGTTGTAACGGACCGTCACAGCTGGACGGATGTATCGGTGACCCGTACACTTTGTTGCTGAAACGCTCATATCCTGAGATAACTACTACGGCACAGTGGTGAGAGCGCCTGAACGGTATTCAGGAGGCGCGGGTTCGAATCCCGCTGCGTTCAAATTTTTATACGTTTTCTTTAAATGTATTTTTCAACTACTACGGTTTCTAGAATTTACTTTATTCTCATGAAAATTGATATAAATGTATGTATAGTGGTGAAGTCGTGTTATTTGGTAGCTTAAAACTCATTGATTGTGATGATAAGTTTAAGTCGGGTTTTTATTTTTATGTGAATGAAAAATATTAACTCGGTCTTAATGTCTCCTACATTTTTAAACAAATATATAATTTTCTTTTTTTAGCTTCACGCTGTATCCCGCACACAACAGGGTAGGCAGAGGGAACCTAATGTTAAGACACTCCGTTCTCTACTTTCCGCCAAATTCGGAGGCATTGCGTGGAAAGTGGCGGAACTTAACGCCACGCTTTACCTCTGATACCAGAGCGTAGGGAATGGAAATATTAAATATTTCCAGTCCACAACCAGTCAGTCGTTTACAGTCACACGTTCGTGTCACTGCGCCACGACTGGCCCTTCTATGTTTTAAAAATTAAGACCTATATGTATGAAACAATTTTTACCCGCGACGGAACGGCGACTGTATATGTGTTTGGGGTGAGAGGTTGTTTGTTTGTTTGTTTGTTTGTTTGTTTGTGTGTTTGTGCAAATTACTATGTCAATTATTTCCAAAACTATAAGTCCGATTTTGATACGGTTTTCTATGATAGGTTAAGATTCAATTGGCGTATGTTCTTAGATATGTCTTATTGCCTTAACTCACCAGGGGGCGCTGCAGTAAGCATTTAACGTGAAAACGAATGTTTTCAATTATCTCAAAAAATAATAGTCTTATTTCAATAGATTTTCAGTGATAGATTCAGGTTTAATTGGTGGATGTTCTTGGATATGTTTTATCGTGTCAAACCACCAGGGGGCGCCGCAGTAAGCATTTGTTTGTACTTTTTTTGTATTTATTTGTCTAAAACCGAAACTACTGCTCCGATTGAAAAGAGTTTTCACAAAAAGATTCATCTTTGCTTGATGCATATTTTAAGATTTTTCTTTTTTTGTTACGGGGAAAACTCACCAGGGGGCGCAGCAGTAAACATTTGTTTATGCAAATCAAAAACTACTAGTCTAATTTCGATGTAACTTTTAAGGGTAGGTTCAGGCTTAATTGGTGCGTCTTTTCATATATATGTTATAGTGACCACTCATCAGGGGGCGCCGTAGTAAGCATTTGTTTTTATTTTTTTGTGTAAAACCAAAAATTTTCTTGTATTTATTTGTCTAAAACCGAAATTACTTATCCGATTGGCTAGAGTTTTCAGAACTAGATTTAGCTATGCTTTGTGCATATTTTAAGATTTTTGTTTTTTGGTTACGGTGAAAATTCACCAGGGGGCGCTGCAGTAAACATTTGTTTATGCAGACCAAAAACTACTAGTCCGATTTAGATGAAACTTCCAACGATAGGTTCAGGTTTAATTAGTGCATGTTTTCATATATGCGTTACGGTGACCACTCACCAGGGGGCGCTGCAGTAAGATCACTTGTTTGTGCGAAACTAAAACTACGAGTCCGATTTGAATGCAGTTTTCAATGATAGATTCAAGTTTACTTAGTGCATATTTTCATATATGTGTCATGTATGTTTACTTAGTGCATATTTTCATGTATGTGTTAACTCTCTAGGGGGCGCTGCAGTAAGTAGCTGCTTCTATTTTTTTGTGTAAAACCAAAACGACTAGTACGATTGGAAAGAGTTTTCAGTATTAGATTCTGCTTTGCTTATAGCATGTTTTTAAATTTATATTACAGTGACAAGTCACCAGAGGGCGCTGCAGTAATATATTGTTTGTGCAAAGATAAAATGACGAATTTGATTTGGATGCAGTGTCAATGATAAGTTCGAGTTTAATTAGTGCATGTTCTTGGATATGTTTTATCGTGTTAACTCACCAGGGGGCGCTGCAGTAAACATTTGTTTGTAATATTTAATGCAAAGCTACAACTACTAGTCCGATTGCGCAGAGTTTTTAGTATTAGAGTTACCTTTACTTGGTGTAAGTTTTTAGGTTATTTTTTTACGTTATGACACGCCAGGGGGTGCTGCATTAAACATTTAATTATGCAAAGCTAAAACTACAAGTCCAATTTGGATGCAGTTATCAAAGATAGGATCAGGCTTAATTAGTGCGTGTTCTCGTATATGTGTCATGGTGACACCGCACCAGGGGGCGCTGCAGTAAGCATTTGCTTTTATTTTTTGTGTGAAACCTATTTAGATGCAGTTTTCTGTGATAGGTTCTGGTTCAATTGCTGCGTGTTTTTATATGCCATATCACGAACTACCACGGGGCGCTCCAGTATAAATTAGTTTGTTCAAAATCAAAACTACTACTGGGTTTTGTGATTTTCACTGATTTGGTTAGACTTAAGTTTCGTGGAAATGTTACGGTGACAATCTGCCAGGCGCTGCAATAAGCTTTTGATAACCAGAAAGCATTGGGTTTATAATTTCTTTTGGATTTGCATGAAGATATAAAGTATTTCGATATTATGTAATAATATATAATGTGTATCTATTCACTTTAAAAAGTTTAAAATAAAAAGCAAAATTAAAAATTTTGAAAAACCCACGACGGTTTAATTGTAATTGAAAAAGGATAAAATAACTGTAAATCCCCCGCCTAAAAGAATATATGTAACGAGATGATGGGGACGACTTCGTCGGGGGCTGCCAGTTGCAATCCCTATTTTAAATATAGTAGCTAACAGTATAGATTTCGTTTTAAAGTTTTTAAAATACCAGTTATCAAAACTGTAAATTCATATTAATATTTTAATTTTTTGGGAACCTGTTTTAACAGCAAGATAACCTATGAGAAGGTTTGTGCAAACTTAAAGTAATGACAGCCCCCGACGGAGTCGTACCCATCATCTCGTTACATATATTCTTTTAGGCGGGGGATTTACAGTTATTTTATCCTTTTTCAATTACAATTAAACCGTCGTGGGTTTTTTCAAAATTTTTAATTTTGCTTTTTATTCTTATAGTTTTACCGTTTGTTCTGTACAACAGGATCTACACAATAACAACTACTGTATAACAATGTATAAAGCAGAAAATCTAATCAAAAGTCATCAATACCTACACGGTCATCGACTTGCTATTGTCACTATATCTTGCTATTATTGCTAGTATCCTAGTGACTTACGATATCCATACTTACATACTTATATTATAAATGCGAAAGTCTGTGTGTTTGTCTGTCACGCTTTCACGGCTAATTTTCCGATCCGATTTGGATGAAATTTAGATTGGAAGTAGTAAATAACCCGAGGTCAAACATAGGCTACTTACTTTGTTAAAAATCAACTTTTAAAGGGTTATAATACGGGATGAAAGTTTGTATGAAAAATTTATACCGCTTAAGCAATTGCAATGAATTTTGGAATATATATATGTGATAATCCAAGAATAAACATAGGCTACTTTATTTTTTAAAAATCCACCACCGATGGTTGCAATATAACGAAACAGTTATGTAGTTCATGCGGCGAAGCCGTGAGCGGGCCGCTAGTATACATAATTATATAAATGTAATGTAATTTAATAACACTGATTAATTCTACATTTTTAACTTAATCTCTAAATTAGATTGTATGTAATGAATTTGATTTATTTAAATTTTATTAACATTTTGCTTTTTATGAATTTTATTTTAATTTTTCTATATTATTTAATGTGGAATGTACTAACATAAGTTTGAAAATGAGACTAACACATAAGGACATATATATCTGATATAAAGAGTTTTATTATTATTATTTATATAATCTGTTTACATTTTTTTTTATAAACGTAGACCTGAAAAAAATTGTATTATTCAAACAATGGTATAGGTTCAGCTTCTGTATTTATGCATTAAATTAGTTATAATAGTAGTTATTATTATGTCAGCGCTGTCATATCAACGGAAACGCACGCTGATAAACTAGCTGGTGTTAAATGGTGACTAATCGCGCGGTGGGAAAGATGACATTTCAAATTACAGTATACACTCGATTAACCGGACTAATTGTGTTGTTGATATTCGAAAATCCGGATAATGGAATGTATGAAGAACAGCGTTTTTTGTTTCCATTTCAGACGGAAAGTGAGAATCGAATGCTCTCTACTATGCCCTTCATCTTATGTTTTATGCGACTTTTATGCGGGAAGCTGCAATTATTATTTCCACATAAGTTATAATTAGAGAGAAATATACTATGTTTTTCAACTGCACCTTTAGACCGCAATTATATATTAACAATGTGCAATTAATTGTTTGTAGGCAAATCCAAATTAGCTAAAAAATAATTACTTTATAATTATTACGGCTACAATTAACCATGAATTAAATGTTCAAATGATGAAAGTCTGTCTGTTTGTCTGTTACACTTTCACGGCTAATCTACCGGTCCGATTCGGATGAAATTTAGAATCAAAGTAGTATAACATCCAGGGTCAAATAGGCTACTTATTTTTTCAAAAATTAACGGCTAAAGGTTTTATATAGGGGATAAAAGTTTATATGAAATCTCTAAACCGCTTGACCGATTGTAATGAATTTTGGAATATATATAGGTGAAAATCAACCCCCGAGGGCTGCAATATAACGAAACAGATGTGCATTTCACGCGGCAAAGCAGCGAGCGGGCCGCTAGTAAGTTATAATTAGAGAGAAATATATCTAAAGCAGTGTTTTTCAACTGCACCTTTAGACCGCAATTAACAATAAAATATTAACAATCAGTAATTAATTGTTTGTGAGGAAATCGCATGAAAATCACAATTATCTAAAAAAAATATTATTTTTTAATTATTACATTACAATTAACCATGAACTAAATGTTATTTGTGATTTTTGCCCAAACAAATGTTCAGTTGTTAATATTTAATTGTTAATTGCAATTAAATTTTGCCCAAGACTGATTTCAAATACTACTTGAGTTTATACCTCTCTATCAGAGGAGCAAGGACGTGGTCTTGCCAAAAGGTCACCAGTAAGCGGGTGATATGTTACCAATTATTTATAGGATGTTTCTTATCACGAACAAAGAGTGTTTGTGTTATTTTTAGACGTATGTATAGAACTTATATGTAGGTTAGTTTAATAATGAATTTGTTTACTGTTTTATTTATTTATAGCTTCACGCTGTATCTCGCACACAGCAGGGTGGGCAGGGTAGGTGAATTCGGAGGCATTGCGTGTTAAGCGGCGGACCTTAACGCCGCGCCTTACCTCGAGACCAGAGCGAAAAAAATGGAAATATAAAATATTTCCACTCCTCGACTCCTCGAGTGGGAATCGAACCCACAACCAATCGTTTACAATCACACGTTTGTGCCACTGCGCCACGATTGACCCATATACGCGATTTATTTAAAACTAGCGGCCCTCTCGCGGCTTTGCCACGTAACTACATATATAGCCGTTGCGGTGTATTGCAATCCTAGGGGATGGATGCCTATGTTTAACCTTGCATTATCAACTATATTTATACCTAATTTCATAAGAAAAAATAAGTATCCTATGTTAGACCCAGTTATTGTTACTACTTTCACTCTAAATTTCATCCAAATCGGACCGGTAGATTAGCCGTGACAGCATGACAGACAAACACACAGACATTCCCATTTATAATATAAGTATGGATAATAATGTGCCATCTTCCCTATACATAAAAGCACTACGATGTATTTTCTTGTTTCCTCAATTATTTTCCCTCTCCGCTTGCAACTCGTGCTCGAGATAAATTTTAATTTAGATTCAATGAAAGATGTTGCCGCTGTTCATTTCCGTTTTCGCATTACGGACTACTGATTTCACTTCCTCCCAAGGTTTCCACTGTCGGCTTTTGTGATAGAGTTTTCAAAATTTCTTTTGCAAATAAAACATTTTACACTGGCAGCGGATATTGAATGACATCTTTTTTTAAGTTTTTTTGTGTAAATATTCGTAAGATAATATATAATAAGAGGCCAGTCTCAGAGGCACAAAGTATGACTGTAAAGCGACTGGTTGTGGGTTCGATTCCTACTCGAAGAGTTGAAATATTTAATATTTCGACTTAGCTCTTGTGTCGAGGCAAAGCGTGGCGTTAAGTTCCGCCGCCGAACACGCAGCGCCTCCAGAATTCGGTTGAAAATGGGGAACGGAGTGTCTTAACACTAGGTTCTTCTCTGCCGACCTTACTGTATGCGGGATACAGTATGAAGCAAAAAAAAAATATAAATTGCAAAGGAAAATCTGCAGCCTTTTATATTTGATTTAATACCATCAAGCCGATTTTAGTACATTATTTATTAAAATGAGACCATCGTGGCACACTGCGACAGTATTTGTCTACAAACGTGATTGGTTGTAGGTTCGATCCCCAATTGAAGAATTAATTATTTTAATATTTGCTCTGTAGAAATAAAAAAGGCAGCGTTCAGTATAGCTACTAAATATTTTTATTTTTCAAGTAAAACTCAATTAAATTATTAAGTTTAGATAAGTTGTCCTGTTATCATAGTATCTATGTAATCGATATACTTTTGATTACAATCCTCTTCTTTAACGGCTAGGCCGATTTTGACAGGTATTTCACTGGTAGATAGCTTAAGTAATAGGGAGTAACTTAGGTTGTTTCTAATTTATAACTAAAATTAGAATTTTTTTTTGTTAAATTTAACGCGAAAAAAGCTAGTTAATAATATGTTTTTTTTTTATTTTTCAGAAATAGCAGAGGTGCGGCGTCAAGATGAGTAAAGACGGTTGAGAGCTCTGCGCGTCGGCGACGACGCGCTCACTGACGACATGTCTTTCTTTAATAATCTTAAAAAGGTATGTGTTTTGTTATTATATAGAAGTCCATCGTGGCACAGTGCGAAATGATTGAATGCTGGATTCGAACCCGCGCCTCCTGAATACCGTCTAGGCGCTCTCACCGCTGAGCTATGCGTTCTACTACCAGCTGTGTCGACATTTTTATATGCGCGATTACAACTTATTTTTGTTGTTAGCATCTCTGTAGAGAGATGTTTACAATTTTCTGCTACCCAAAGATTATTTTACGAACAATCGTTTGGCAAGAGAGAATGTTATTTATTAAATACTGTTAAACATGCTTTATAAAGCGTATAAGAATTTAATATATAGCTAGTAGTAGAACGCATGGCTTAGCGGTAAGAGCGCCTGGACGGTATTCAGGATGCCGTGGGTTCGAATCCCACTGCATTCAATTTTTTATACGTTTTCTAAATGTCTTTTTCAATATATATAATTGCTCTGAATTGTGTAAACAGCTAATTAAGATGTTCCTTTTCTGTAGAAATTCGTTATAGAAGAGAAAAACAAATCCAAAAACTGATGTTAATTTGTCATCTTAAATCTCACTCACTGTAACAAGACCAGTCCTTTAGAACATAACCAGCTCCCTTTCACTGATTTACCAAATATAGAGTGTTGGTTCCATGTTTCCTGCTTTTGTGTAGTAAATCATTTGACTTGCATAATGATGTTTTAGTCATGTTTTTTATTTAAAAAAAAAAAAACATTTTTTTTAGGCACAAAGCGGACTTAACGCTAAAAGTATTCTTTTCCAGCTTCTTATGTGGTATATAATAGAGTAGATGTGGAAAAGTTAATCTATTTTACTTTTAACATCTTAAAGTCTTATTTACACTTCGGAAGTTGAAAAAGGATGTTTTTTAAAAAAATGTATAAAACTTTGAACGTAGCAGGATTGAAAGTCGTAATAAATTTAGAAGAATTTCGACGCAGTCGTTAGTAGAACTCATGGCATAGCGGTCAGAGCGTTTGGGCGTCTTCCACGAGGCGTGGGCTCCAATTTCTATAAAATATTGTCTAAATATATTTTTTATATATTGATGTTTTTATCGTAGGTGCTGCACCTGGGCAGCGGCAATGATGCCAAAAAGAAGAAAGTGTTCAGCAACATACGCGACAACTCCGACCCAAATGAGAACTGGGACATGGTGGGCGAGCTCGGCGATGGTGCTTTTGGAAAGGTAACGTAACCTGAAAAATATCTTGGTAATATACGTGTATTCTAAATTGATAAGTCGGAATGTAGCTACAATAGGCGTCGCAGAACAGACTAGCAAGTGGGTAATGGAGTGTCTTAACACTAGATTCCCTCTGCCTATCCTGGTGCGTGCGGGATACAGCGTGACTCCGTTCCCCACGCACCGCCGAATTCGGGATGCATTGCTAGTTAAGTTGCGGAACTTAACGCCGCGCTTTACCTCAACACCAGAGCGAAGAAAATAGAAAATTAAATATTTCCACCCCTCAAGTGGGAATCGAACTGACAACCATCACACATTTGTGCTACTGCGCCACAACATTGGCCCTATCTATAGATCATGTCAAAAACAGAATGTTTGTACAAAATGAATAATTTTTTCAGTATAGATAACTTTTATTTTCACCCCCACCAGGTATACAAAGCCCAGCACAAAACCACCGGCCAGCTCGCCGCCGCCAAGATGTGCGTGCTCGACAACGAGGACGACCTCGCGGACTTCACCGTCGAGATAGACATACTGTCCGAGTGTCGGCATCCCAACGTCGTGGAGATGCACGAGGCGTACTTCATTGATAATAAACTATGGGTGAGTTGGGAATGGGTAGTTTTTTTTTTTTAGCTTCCCGCTGTATCCTGTACATCGCAGGATAGGCTGAGGGGACCCAGTGTTAAGGAGTCGCAACGAAATGTCCCTTCTCCAGGATTCGCCGAATTTGGGAGCATTGGGTTGGATTATAGTGGCGGAAGTTAACGCCGCACTTTGGCTCGACACTAGAGCGACAAAAATGGAAATATTTAATATGTCCATTCCTCTAGTGGGAATCGAACCCACAACCTGTCGCTTTACAGTCCGACTTTGTGCCTCTGCGCCACGATTGGCTCCACGAATAAGGGTTGTGTAGTAGTAAAGGAAATTGTGTCTGTGTGTATAATAAATGTTTTATGAGTTATGAGTTCAGTGCAAGTTAGCTACCATTGTATGAAATAATGAAAATGTAATTTTATTTATTTATTTATTTATGTACCAACAAATATACAGACAATTACATAAACAAAAGACATGTACAAAGGATAACTTATCTCTAACAAGAGATCTCTTCCAGAAACCCTGATTCTGTTGGAGATTATTTGTAAATTATAATTATGGTGTAGGCACAATATCAAGTACCATTTTATAAGAATACTTAGACTTTTAAATATAATTAATTATATTATATACTAAATACAAATAATACATAAATTAATACATATTTATAATATACATACATACAACTACATACATATAAAATACATACAACTTAAGTAGAAAGGAAGTGCTGCTTTACTCGTTTAATTTTCGTATTTGAAAAAAGCAACTGTTGAGTTTTTTCGTGGCTGTTATCAGCAGAACTGCCTTTTGAGTCGGTGGTAGTTTTATTTTCATTCGACGAATCAAAAGTGCTTCTAGAAGTCTACTAAAAGTCTATTTGAATAGACATATTTTGAATTTGAATTAGATTATAAAAATAACTGTACTGTGTTGTAACTGTGTTGGTACATGGTGATACCATGGCACGTAATGACATTATTTTTCAGTTTTTGTTTGTTTATCTGTCTGTTGGTTAATCTCTAAAATAGTAGTGTTTTAGTTAATCTCTAAAATTGTTGGGCAGATTTATTAATTAATTATAATTAATGTTAATTAATTAACAGAATTACATTGGTAGATCTGATGTAATAACGAGTAACTTAGGCTACGTTTATTTTAGAATTAGATATTTTCTAACGCGGACGAAGTCGCGAGCACAGCTAGTTTTAATATGTAACTAACTTTTAGTGGTCAAAAGTATGTTTCGAAAAAAACGGATCTAGTCTTAAATTATTAGGAGCATAAGGACGTTAAAATAGAAATAGAGGACAGTTAATCGAAGATTGTAATAACTTTCTGTCTGATTTAGCCCCAAGGAAATGTTTTGAAGATTTTCCCCAAGGCAAAAAAGAGGGGGTGGTAATGAAAACTTTTTTAATATGACAAACAGACACTACAATTTTATTTATTTGTATTGATTACTGGTAACGGTGATCGGACAAGAAGCAATAATAATTTACATCCATTTTCCCCTCAGATGCTCCTCGAGTACTGCGACGGTGGCGCCCTGGACTCGGTCATGTCTGAGCTAGAGAAGGGTCTGAGTGAGTTGCAGATAGCGTACGTGTGCCGGGAGATGTGCAAAGGACTCCAGTTCCTGCACTCCCGACGGGTCATACACAGGGACCTGAAGGCTGGCAACGTGCTGGCGACTATGACTGGAGGGGTTAAGTTGGGTGAGATGCTATGTTTATTTAGATATTATGAAATTATACGTTTTCAGTTTTGCGATTTTTCTAAAAATCTTAATAATATAGTTTCCAAGGGGCGCTGGTTTGAATTTCAATAACATTTCAAGTTTTTATATGTTTTCTTAAGGTCTTTTTTTCAATTTCTTAAGTGTGAATAACACTTTGAAAATGATAAAGGATCGCAATAAAATTTAAACACAAAATAAGGTTTCGCGATTATATAAATTTTGTAATACATCAGTTTGTAGTTACTAGTCTACCTGTGATCACCAACTACCAAAAACTAAAGAGTTTGAAACGTCGGGTCTTGAAAAGTGTATTTTCTATTATCAAGAAATACATATGCAATTATTCGTGTAATCGTGTTAAAAATAGTTTTTGAGTCGTCGTCGCTTAGTGGGACAGCTGTATTGCTATGATTGTGGGTCCGATTCCTACTCGGGGTATGAATATAAAAAAATATTTTTCTCTCTGATATCTAAGACGCAGCGCAGCGTTGAATTCCGTCACTCAACATGCAGTCTCGATTTCGGACTGAAAGTGGAGAACGGAGTCAAAGTCAAGTCAAGTCAAAGTCAAATAATTTTATTCAAAATAAGAAGTTACAAGCTTTATTTTTTAAACTTCAAGATGTTTACCACCCGTTCACTAAAGATAATGCCTCTAGACTCGAGAAGAACCGGCGCAAGAAACTCAGCGAGACTTCTTTTTTTTTTAAAGTGATTATTATATACAGATTTATTGCTGACAGTGATACTTTTGAAATAGCCTGGAGCGAGCATTTCATTCCCAAGGCGAGCTCCTTTCTGACTATTCCGCTACGCGGGACAAAGCGTGAATCTGATTTTTTTAATAAACTTTCAAATGTATTACGAGGTTGTTACTACAATTTTTCTAATTCCACATTAAAACTATGTTTTCAGCGGATTTTGGTGTATCTGCCAAGAACAAGTCGACCCTGCAGAAGCACGACACGTTCATAGGCACGCCCTACTGGATGGCGCCTGAGGTGGTTCTCTGCGAGACGTTCAGAGATCATCCTTATGATTTTAAGGTAGTTTTTATATGATATTTATTAGTTTTTATTGTATCCCGCACACAGCAGGCTAGGCAGAGCCAAACCTAGTGTTAAGACACTCCAGTAGTTCGCCATTTTTCACCGAATTCTGGAGGCATTACGTGTTAAGTGACGTAACTTTACGCCGCGTTTTTTGCCTTGACACCAGAGCGAAGAAAATGGAAATAAATATTTCCATCCCTCTAGTGGGAATCGAACCCACAACCAGTCGCTTTTACAGCTCACTTTGTCACGCCACAAGCCACGACTGGCCTCAATGCTATTGTATAAGTTTTACACATTCTTTTTATTTTATTATTATTGTATATTTTTACAAATGATTTCAAATTTTGAATATTTTATAGTATACCAATTATTTATAATAATTAATTTGAAAAACACCCATCGATGAATATCTAGTTGTAGAAATCATATTGTATTTTTAATAGTTTTACTAAAATAAAAAAGTTTATTAATATTCGTAATATTATTTTTATATAGCTTCACGCTGTATCCCGTACACAGCAGGGTAAGCAGAGGGAACGTAGTGTTAAGACACTCCGTTCTCCACGCACCGCCGAGTTCGGAGACATTGCGTGTTATATGGCGGAACTTAACGCCGCGCAGCTCTATATTTTTAACTATTATATATTTACCTAATAACATTTCCAGGTGGACATCTGGTCCCTGGGCATCACCCTCATCGAGTTCGCCCAAATGGAGCCTCCCAACCACGAGATGACCCCAATGCGGGTGCTCCTCAAGATACAGAAGAGTGACCCTCCCACACTCGACGCCCCTTCGAGATGGTCCAAATCGTTTAATGATTTTATAGCGAGAGCTCTAGTTAAGGTGGGTTTTGTATGGGGCATACATTTTTTTTTATATTTTTTTATTTAGCATCACTCTGTATATGGCACTCAGTAAGGTAGGTGTAGGAACCTAGTGTTAAGACACTCAAAATAGATACATTGAGTAACGGAACTCAACGCTACGCTTTGAATGTGATCATTTCTTGTGTGGGAATCGAACCCACAACCTCGAAGTGACCCCAATGCGGGTGCTCCTCAAGATACAGTAGAGTGATCCTCCCACACTCGATGCTCCGTCAAGATGGTCGAAATCGTTTAATGATTTCATAGCGAGAGCTCTTCTGGTTAAGGTGGGTTTTATATGGGTCATATATTTTTTTATATATAGCATCACCTGTATATATCACTCAGTGAGGTAGGTGTACCTAGTGTTGAGACGCTCAAAATAGAGACATTGAGTAACGGAACGGAATTGTATATCGGTGACATATATATCGGTCGGTTATACAGGTTAGATTACCTATTGCGGAACTAATTGTATTTAAAAAACTATTTTGTCATCTCTGACACTTTTAAGTATCTGTATAATAGTTTTTTTTTTCTTAAGAATAAACTAAAATTTAGCTTAAATCTATACACGCATTGGTTGCTAAGGCAACGAGTATTTTACGCGTCTATAACTAATTTATTCATATTTCATATATCATTTTACCATCCAGGATCCAGAAAAGAGGCCCACGTCGTTGGAACTGCTCAAGCACGAGTTCGTCAGCGGCGACCTGGACTCCAAACCTCTAAGAGACCTTCTCTTGGAGTATCGAGCTGAAGTTGTTGAGGAGGAACTGCTGGATGATGACTCTGAGGTGAGTGCTGGTTCATTTTTGTTTGGGGGAGGGTAAACAACCTTTTTGGTTAAGGCTTGATTTTTAAGAAAAAATATTTGTGGTCAATATTTCACTTCTTAGTTGGGAGAATGTCTGTTATCTGTAATATAAATACGTTAAATTAATAGTAAGTGGACCTCGGTTTGCGAAAGTCTGTTATTTTTTAAATTATTATTAGGTATTTGGCTAAAAAATTATAAATAAGAGGTTTTTGTGAATAGGAAAACTTTCCAAATACATTTTCTAGAGATTTTCCATCTGTTTATGTTATTTTAATTAACAATTTAATTGTAACGTTAAAATTATTTATTTTTTTTTTTTTACATTTTATAACAAGCTGTGTATATATGAATTGAGGCTTACTAACAAATTATATTCATATAAACTAACATAATCTATTATTAATTATGTATATATATAATAAATACTAACAGACATTCATATGTCTAATATCGCACGCATACACACGGACAGACGCGAGCGCGTCGCAGTCGTCTGCGCAACAAGGAGCAATATCAGAGGGTTGGTTAGTATGTATAGGCTTTTTGCACTGGTTTTTATATATATATATTTATTTATTTATTCATATTTATATGTACTTTTGAAATATTATCTGTGTAAACTATTTTTTTTTTAATTTTTTTTTATTATTTGTAGAAGTGACTTTTTTTGGTTTTTAGGATTTGAACTTGTGACCCTTTGTACAGTTTAGTAACAAAAAAATTGATAGCATACTTTTAAACGTTTTTAAAGTGTTATTCAACTCTTAGGAAAATTGGAAAAGACATTTAGAAGACGCATACACTTTTTTAATGTTAACAACAAAAGTAAATTGTAATAAAACGTATAAGAATTTCCACGCAGCGTGTATTACAACACATGGCTCAGCGGTGAGAACGCCTGGTCGGTATTCAGGAGGCGCGGGTTCGAATCCCGCTGCGTTCAATTTTTTATACGTTTTCTAAATGTCTTTTTTTGATAGCGTACGTTGGTAACATTTCATTATTGATTTTAATTAGAACTATTTTAATTATCTGAAATAAAACTCCATGTATAAACAAATTATTGTATTTTAATTATGATAATATTGAGTTAGAAACATAAGAACATTTTTATATATTATATATAATATATAATCAATATGCAAGAAGATATATATTTATGGTTCTTTTTTAATATACAAAATGAATTTTAATTTTTGAACATTAGCCACTCTACTTTTCCCATATAGTAGTATATATAGGCAGAGAGATCCTAGTGTTGAGACACTTCGTTCACCTTTGGTCCTGATTCTGGTCGAAATTAAGATATAGTATTATACATGTACCATAAATGTTTAAAATAACATTTTTGACATTTAACATTTTTTAATATATTTTTATGTTTATGTGTTTGTTCATCTTGCACCCACAGAATTAAACTGACTTAACACATTTTTTTTATTAAAATATAATTTTATTTTTTTTATTAAATTATAAAACCACTTATGACCATAAAACCATTTTATTTATTATGGTAAAAATGGTATTCACACATTCAATTGCAATTAAGAGTACAATGCAGTTTTTTTTTAATTAGGTCAATTTAGTTCTGGGTGTGTGTGTGTATATATTATATATGTATGTGTGTTTATTATATATGTGTGTGTGTATAACAATACGTTAATGTGACATTTGTGTGTCCGTTACATTGCTTGCGAACCGAACCAGCCGCGAGAGCTTCCGCCGTCGTCGAAGGTATTACTAACTAACTAATATTAAAAAATTGATTAATATTTGTATTATATTTTAACCCGCTTCACGCTTTTTCCCGCATATTATATTAGTCAGAGAGAAACTAGTGTCAAGACACTCCGTTCTATATGAGACAATAACTGTTATATGGTGGAACTTTTTTTTTTACCTTCACGCTATATCCCGCACACAGCAGGGTAGGCAGAGGGAACCTAGTGTTAAGACACTCCGTTTCCCACTTTCCGCCGAATTCGGAGGCATTGCGTGTTAAGTGGCGGAACTTAACGCCGCGCTTTACCTCGACACCAGAGCGAAGAAAATGGAAATATTAAATATTTCCACTCCTCGAGTGGGAATCGAACCCATAACCAGTCGTTTACAGTCACACGCTTGTGCCACTGCGCCACGACTGGCCTCATTATATATATTTTATTTTAATTTATTTAAATGTACTTTTTTATTACTAACCTTATGTATTATAGTTATGTTTATTATATTGAAAAAATGGTTATAGATGGTTATAATGAAATGGGTTTTTTTAGTTTGTGTCTAATGGCTGCTATTTGCTATTATTTGCTTTTCTATTCTATTTACATTGTTAGATATTTTTTTTTTCGATACATTTTCGATGTTTTAAAGAGGTTGATTTTTTATTGTGTAGCATGTTTACAACTCTTGTTAAAGTAGGTCATATTAGCTTATTTTTTCTCCATATATTCCCCACTTTCTACTTGAATACGAGATATTACGTGTTGAGTTGCGTAACTTAACGCCGCAAGATACAAAATTTTCCACCCGACCGTTTAAATGGAAGTAATTAAATTATTATGTTTCCAGCGGATGGGAATCGAACCCTCAACCAATCCCGATTACAGTCATCCATTACAGATGATCCATTGCATTTCAATTGTATAATATTAATATCATTTAATTTAAAATTAAATTCATATTATCTGTCTGTCTGTTACACTTTCACGGTTAATCTACCAGTCCGATTTGTATGACATTCAGAATATAAATATCTAAAGAGCCAGGTTCAAACATAAGTTACTTTTGTTTTTTAATCCCTAAAAGGTTGAAATAAGGGATGAAACATGAAAAGTTATAGAGTAGTTTTTTTTGGCAGAATTTAATTGCCGCGCTTTACCTCGACATCGGAGCGAAGAAAATGGAAATATTAAATATTTCCACCCTTCGAGTAGGAGTCGAACCCACAACCAGTTGCTTTACAGTCAAACTTAGTGCCTCTGCGCCACGACTGGCCGCAAATATATGTTTTATTGTATTTTTTTACTTTAATCCTTTCAGGAGCACCGCAGCTCTCAGATGCATGCGGACATGGAAGATGACTCCACTTCGGTGAGGTCGGGCGAGACGCCGGACATCAAGAGTGAGTTGTTTCTCTCTGTTTCTCTGTATTTCTGTGTATTTCTTCTGTTTTTTGTAAAGTCTACGGTTGTTATTTGGTTCCCAATAGACTTGCCAATGAAATTAAATACAGTACATGTTTTGCACATAATAATTTTGTTGATATGATTGGTGATTGTAGATATCAATTAGAGTCAAGAATAAGGTAAGTTGTTATCCCTTTATAAAAGGTTCCCTTTTAAGAAACATTCAGTATAGCAGTGCATTCAGCAACCCTGATGTCAGGTAGTGATGGGCCAAAATTAATTGCAATTAATATTATAACAATTTATTTTCTATCTTACATAAATATTACTACTAGCTGAAAATTAATTGGTTCTTAATGTTTACAATACAATTAACAATGAATATTGTTGATATTTAATTGTTAATTGCAATTAAATTTTGGCTAACACTGTTGTCGGGACTTTTTATATATATTCTCGTATAATATGTTGGTTGTTTATCCCTGTATCTAAACGAATTTATAAAAAATGAAAGAAATGAATACTGAAGAAAAAAAAATAAAAATGTCTTTCTCTACCCCCACAGTGTCAGAGGCGGAGCCCACCCCGGGCGCGACGCCCGCCCTCGCGCCGCCCTCCGCGCCCCGCGCGCCGCCCTCGCCCCGCGCCGCCTCGCCCGCGCCCCCGCCCGCCCACGCCGCGCCGCCCGCCCTCGCCGCCCACGCCGCCCCCGCCGCCCCCGCCAAGCGGGCCATGCCCGACGACGCGGCCGCTGACAGGAGACCGCCGGTGAGTGTCAACGTATGGCTTAGTGGTCAGAGTTGTTGGTTTCCTAGTGAATCAGGTTCGAATCCCGTTGTATTCAAATCTTTATCTATATTTATGAAAAAACTTAACGTTTTAGTGGAAATGTGTTTTTTCTATTTAATATATTTTTTTAAACTCGGGATCGTAACGACTTGATCAATTATATATATACATTGTTCTATTACTGTTAGATGAACTCGAAAAAAAAAAGGTTATTCAAAAATAAATTTAATGTTAAACATGCAATGTCTCCATTTCAAGCGGAAAGTTAAAAACAAAGTCTCGTCACATTAATTTTTTTGCCTTCATTACTTAGTTTTTTCAATGTATGTACAGAAAAAAGAGTTAAGCTAAAAATGTTTTTTTTTTTTATATCATGTTTATGTTTGTTTCACTAAAACCCCTATACTATATTACAGGCACCAAAGAAAGAGAAAGGCCCCGCGCCCCCTCCCCCCGGCGCGGCGTCGCCTCCCCCTCCCGCGCCGCCCTCGCCGCCCGCCCAGCCGGGCGCGCCGCCCGCCCCCCGCGGCGCCGCGCGCAAGCAGCCCGCCCCGCCGCCGCCCTCGCCGCCCACGCCGCCCGCCCCCGCCACGCCGCCCTCGCCGCCCACGCCGCCCGCCTCCGCTGTCGCCGGACATATTGTGGAACAGGTTAGTACTATTAACATTTTATAGTATAAAATAAATTAATTATTAAAAAAAATCACAAACAGGAAAAAAATGCAGAAACGAACACGGTACTTAAAAGCGATGTTGGAAAATAGAAAGAGAAAAAATATATATTTTATAGTGTTACACTTAGGTAATTGAAAAAAGATATTTTTAGAAAAAGTAAATATTTAAATTATGTTTTATAAATATGTTTTTTTTAAGTAATTGCTTTAAAAGCTCTAGATAATGTTATGTAATTATGTAAATGACATGTTATATAGTTAATAAATTGTTTAAGATTGTAAAGTAATTGTTGAAGTTAATTTAAATGGCTTGGAATTATTTATGACAGTTTGAATGGAGCAGAAATCGAACCCTCTGTCTTGGAGATCATTCAAACACCCACCACTACCATGTTTTTATGTGTTTATAAGAAAATACATAATTTAAATACACGAATTATTTAAATACACGACACGACGAAAAACATGACGGAATGTTAATTTTTAATGTGTGTAAAGATAAATTACTCTGTTGAGTTTTAAAATCTAATTTATAACTTTTTCTTATTAAAACGGAAAGATATTTTTCTAGGGAATCGAACCTATAACCATCTTATTATTTAAAACACTCAACTATGTCGTTATTTTTGCAGGTATGCCGCGAAGCAGAGAAGGCTGTAGAAAATAAATCGGATAAAAATGATATAAAACAAGTTTTAGATAAGGATGTTAAACCAAAGCCTGATGATAGAGTAACCCCCGAACCCATGGATGACAACAAACCTGTCAACGGACAGATCACCACAGACGATAAAATAAGTCCCACAGATAATAAAAACAGTTCAGTCAATAACGTCACTCCAGAAGCAAATATGGCGAACAAACTTGTACAAGTTAAACGCTCTAGCTTGGAAGTCAGTGATAAAACCACAGATACAAAAAGTAATTCAGAAATTAATATATCTTCTAAAGATGTCAAAACAAATGTCGACGTGACACCTGTCAAAAAGACAAGCACAGATACTAATAAAGTGACCACAGATAACAAATCTAAAATTGAAGTGCGAAAGAGCGCAGATGATGTCAGATTAAGCGAAATTAAAGATAGGCGGAATGTGGCAGAAGAAATGAGTAAATCTAGTATAGAAATAAACAACGAAATCAAACCGGAAGTGCGCGCCATAACGGAAATTATTAAGAATGACAAAAAAGAACGTTCCAGATCGAGTTCTACTGAAATATGTGAGAATAAACGGGTTAGTGCTGAAGTTAGCCGCATAGAGTCTCGGTCTAGATCTGTGGATGACAAGGACAGGTATAGTGTGGAAGTGAAGAGAGAGAGAGATAGAGTGAGCAAGAATTACTCGAGGTCCAGCTCGATAGAAGAGAGTGGTGTGAGACAAGTGGAGATACGACCTGTTACGGTGAGTGACTTTGATATTAGCTTTTTATTTATTTATTTAAGAACTTTATTATACCAGGAAGATTATAAAAAACAATAAGTGCAAAAAAATGCAATTTAGGTGTAAAGGCGGCTTAATCATCACAGGTGATCTCCTCCAGGCAACCATTAGCATATAAAAAAACTTTTTTTTTCCTTTTTTCAGCTTCACGCTGTATCCCGCACACAGCAAGGTAGGCAGAGGGAACCTAGTGTTAAGACACTCCGTTCCCCACGCACCGTCAAAATTCGTGTTAGGTGGCGGAACTTAACGCCGCGCTTTACCTCGACACCAGAGCGAAGAAAATGGAAATATTAAATATTTCCACTCCTCGAGTGGGAATCGAACCCACAACCAGTCGTTTACAGTCACACTCTTGTGCCACTGGGCCACGACTGGCCACATGGATTTTTTAAATTAACAATTAAATATTAACAACTGATCGTTTGTTTGTGAGGAAATTAGTATTAACAATTAATTCAGTTTAGTTACTATTAAATATAGTTTGTTTTAAAATGTGATATTTCAGTGGTGAAAAAATATAGGTAATACAATAAACCATGTTTGATAACTGTTCAAGGATAATTGGCAAGTCATTTAACGGCCGGCACACATATGAAGTCGATTCAAATGCCATTCGACTTACAGATAAAAAAATTAAAAAATATAACAAATAAAGTGCAATTAACTTGCATTTTTAAACATTTTTAAAGGTTATTTCACACTCAGGAAAATTGAAAAAGACATTTAGAAATGGTATACAAATTTGAACGCAGCGGGATTCGAGCCCGCGCCTCCTGAATACCGTCCAGGCGCTCTCACCACTGAGCCATGGGTTCTACTAGCCGCTGCCTCGAAATTCTTATATGCTTTATTACAACTTATTTATGTTGTTAGCATCTCTGTAGAGAAATCTTTACAAATTTCTGCTACTGCTAAAAAAAAAGTTATATGTCTTCTAAATGTCTTTTTATGTGTATTTTTTTAATAATTATAACGTTTATTTATCCCCCAGCCATCTCAACAAGCGGTGACAGTGGTGGCAGTGAGTGCAGAACCCAACTCCTTAGCGGCAGCGCCCGTTGGTCTCGTCACCGTCACCACCACGCATCCGCCGGTGCTTAACACCGCAGCGCCGGTAATGATAACAAAAAATTATATCTTTTCTATCTTTTTATCTATGCATGTAAATAAAATACAGGGGAAGGTCCATATGACAGAAGAGCCAGAGGCAGACCAAAAGAAGATGGTCTGGCGATATAATAGAATGAGGATGTTGGGTAAGGGTTCCCCAAGACCGGGAGGAATGACAAAAGATGGGGGAAGCTTTTATCCATCAGGAATCCATTTTTTAGCAAAATAACATAAGTTAATTAGATATATTAACATACACATAAATTGTAAAAAGAAACATAAAATATAAAGCTATATTATTATTGTAAATAAAATTACAATGTTTTTTTGTAATATTAAAATGCTTTTTACTTATTATTTATGTATGTATGTATAAACGATAGGTATATATAGTAAAATAACTTTTTTATAAATTTTGTCTGTCTGTTTGTTTGTTCTGGGTAATCCCTGGAACGGGTGGATTGATTTTTATTTTGACTTTTACTGGCAGATAGTTGATGTAATAAGGTGTAAGGTCGCGGGCATCATCATTATTTTTATATATTAATTTATATAGTTACTACTAAAGCAGAGTTACTATTGAGACTTTAGGAAACCTGTGTCCGTTGGTAAACTATTTGACTTTCAAAAAATGGACCATGTAACTTCTTATTTTATATAAAAATTATATGACTTTTACTTTGAATGCTGCTAATTCGTGAAAAAAAGTTCTTATATATAATTGTTTTAAGTATATCAATACAAAGAAGCTATTTATTTAAATACATGAATTAATTTATTACCCGCGACGGTATTTCAACTGTATATGTATTTGGGGTGAGATGTTGTTTGTTTGTTTGTATGTTTGTGCAAGTTACTATGTCAATATTTATTTAATTATAATTTTCGTCCGCCAGCTGCCACACAACGCGGTCACGATATCGACCACGCCGCCCATGGACGAGGTGGTGGTGGTGAGGGCCTCCTCGGACGACGACGACGCGTTCGCGCCATCCTCTCTCGACTCTTTGGATTGCACTACTTGCTATAATGGTCAGTTATTATGAATAATATACTTTAAGACCACTATTGGGGCCAATCGTGGCACAGAGGCACAAAGTGTAAACTGTAAAGCGACTGATTGTGGGTTCGATTCCCACTCGAGAAGTGGAAATATTTAATGTTTCTTTTTTTTTCGTTCTCGTGTCGAGGCGTAAAGTTCCGCCACTTAACACGCAATGCCTTCAGAATTTGACGGTGCGGCGAACGGAGTGTTTTAACACTAGGTTCTCTCTGCTTAATCTGCTGTATGCGGGATAAAAAAAACCTAATTATTAAAAAAATGAACGCAGCAGGAATCGAACCCGCACCTGTTGTAGTTTACCCATAGATTTTCTTATTATTATTTTTGTTTACAGAAAAGAGTCGTGGAAGAAGACTAGATAGCAGCGAAGTGTTAATACTGAGCCCCGGAGCCGGAGACTCTGGTGTCTTCGATGACAGTCAACACCTCAATCTCAATTTGGTACGTTATATATATATATTATTGGGTCCAATTGTGGAGCAGTAGCACGAACGTGCGACTGTAAACGACTGGTTGTGGGTTCGATTCCCACTCGAGGTGTGGAAATATTTAATATTTACATATATAAAGAAAAGAAAAAAAAAATTCTCTATTAAATATATAAGAAGCCATAGTGACTGAGTGGAACAGCGTTCGACTGTAAATGCGATAATTTGTGGGTTGGATTCCTACTTGAGTTAATGATTTTGTTTCAATTAGTTTGATTTTAGGCTCTGGTAAAATAAAACACTTGTATTAATTTCGTTTAAAAAATAAATAACGGAGTGTCTTGACCCTAGGGTGTCTTTTGATATCTTGCTATATGGATTATAAAATATGAAGTTAGACATTTAAAAAAAAAAAAAAAAAAAAAAAAAAAGGGCAAATGCATCCCTTACTTCAACCCTTTCGAAGTGGACTTTTGAAACAATAAATGGCCTACATTTGACCCTGGGTTTTTTACTACTTTC
This sequence comes from Dryas iulia moderata, assembly GCA_019049465.1. Taxonomy (NCBI): domain Eukaryota; kingdom Metazoa; phylum Arthropoda; class Insecta; order Lepidoptera; family Nymphalidae; genus Dryas; species Dryas iulia. The sequence goes on from CM032443.1 coordinate 5,077,720, forward strand.
TATTTAAATTTCATCCAAATCGGACCGGTAGATTAGCTGTTAAAGCATGACAGACAAACAGACAGACATTCGCATTTATAATATAATAAGTATGGATAATGAACTTTTTGGTCAGCAGGACACATCCCACGTGTCGGTGGTGACGGTGGGCGAGGAGGTGCGAGTGCGGGACTCTGGTAGTGCGCACGCGCACGCGCACGCACCGCCCAGACTCAGCCCGGATAGCTTTGAAAGGTATGTAGATATTCATTTATGCTAGCACAAAGTGTGACTGTAAAGCGACTGGTTGTGGGTTCGATTCCCACTCGAAGAGTGGAAATATTTAATATTTCCATTTTCTTCACTCTGGTGTTGAGGTAAAGCGCGGCGTTAAATTCCGCCACTTTACGGAAGTTAGCTACGATAGACGTAGCAGAACTGACTGCAGAACAGACTGAACTGTAGGGAGTATTTGACGGTAAGAAGTGGTGAAACAAATTCTAGTGACTATGTTACCCAGTTCATAGTTCAACTTGAGTTAAAGAAAAACTTACATTGAATTTTGTAGACTGACTGTAAACGACTGGTTGTAGGTTATATTCCCACTCGAGGAGTGGACATTATATTTCCATTTTCGTCGCTCTGGTGTCGAGCTAAAGCGCGGCGTTAAGTTCCGCCACTTAACACGCAAGCCTCCGAATTCGGCGGAAAGTGGGCAACGGAGTGTCTTAACACTAGGTTCCCTCTGCCTACCCTGCTGTGTGCGGGATAAAGCGTGAAGCTAAAAAAAAAAAATTGTAGATATTCAAATAACTAGTGTCTTTCTAGTCTTAAGTATAATAAAAATATAAATTATACTCTTAAACTTTTTTAAGGTGTTATTCCACACTTAGCAAAATTAAAAAAAAAACATTTGGTAAAATGTATCAAAATTTGAACGCAGCTGGATTCCAAGCCGCATCTCCTGAAAACCGTCCAAATTTTTTTTTAATATAAAATATACTTTTGTATTCCATTCCAGTGGTAGATCCCAATCGGATAGCGGTTCAGTGGCATCAGAGAGGTCGCGTCGTGGTGACGCCGACTCGCTAGCTACCACTACTACCACCACCACCGCCTCTCACGACTCCCATCATATGCTTAACGGTGCTGCTAGGTGAGTGGAGTGTTTTAACACCTTTTTTTTTATTATATTTATTATTTTTAATGTAGGGGGAAATCTTTTAAAGATGGGGGCAAAATCAGGTGGGATTTTTGTTAATCTAAAACCCCTTCGATTATCTTAACTTGATACGACAATAAGAAGGGATAGGGAAAGCGAGGAAATAGAAATTCGGATAAACTGCATCCACTGTTATGTACCTTTTGATTTGATTTTGTTGATAATTGAACTGTGGCCAGTCGTGGCGCAGTGGCACAAGCGTGTGACTGTAAACGACTGGTTGTGGATTCGATTCCCACTCGAGGAGTGGAAATATTTAATATTTCCATTTTCTTCTCTCTGGTGTCGAGGTAAAGCGCGGCGTTAAGTTCCGCCACGTAACACGCAATGCCTCCAAATTCGGCGGTGCGTGGGGAACGGAGTATCTTAATACTAGGTTCCCTCTGCCTACCCTGCTGTGTGCGGGATACAGCGTGAAACTATAAAAAAAAATAATAAAAATTAAATCAATACATCATTTTTCTCTTGCTTGTCGTTGACCCACCCACTAACTAAGAGGCGGTTCTGCGACGCCTATTGCAGCTAAGTTTCGAACTATCAACTTAAAATGCCCTTGCTATACGAGGTTGAGATTTGATTATTACTGTTAAAGTTGGATGTTTGTAAAGCTCGGTTTTTTAAACTATATTTCAAATACAAATATGCGTTGTTAATTCCTTTTCCTGGTAAAATCAAAAAAACCTTAGTATTTTTGAAATAAATAATTATTTTATTAATATTTTTTTTATATGTATTTTACAGAGTGAACTCGGAAAATCAAAACATCGATACGGAAGAAGTGGTGCTCAGGAGAAAGCCTCAAGACGGACAACCTAACAGGATACAGCGGTATGTGCTGAATTTTTTTTTTTTTTCACGTGTATTGTAAATGGCCCGAAAGCATATTGCCACTTTATGTTGCGTTGTAGGAAGGGCAGGAGAGCACTAGAGCAGTGGTTCTCAACCTTTTTTTTGTTGCGGCAAATATTTAATGATTTTAAAATTTGCCAGCACATAAAGAAGATTTTAATTGATATAATTTAATAATATTAACATTATTATATGTTTGAAAAATTTGGCGGCACACAAAAGTGCTGCGCAGTGGTTGAGAATCACTGATCTAGAGAGTAATAACACTCCGTTCTTTACTTTTTAATCGATTTCTAGACATCTTCTAGACGTCTTTTCACTGTTTTATTTAAAAAATAAGTTATATATATTTATATCTCCAAATGTAAATCGAATCACTATCATGTGAACGAATTTTATTATAATTTGAAATAATAAAGTAGCTTATGCTTACGCTAGTCTGCCAAAATGCATTACAATCAAGCAGTTTAAAGGGGCCAATCGTGGCGAAGTGGCACGAACGTGTGACTGTAAACGACTGGTTGTGGGTTCGTTTCCCACTCAAGGGGTGAAACTATTTAATATTTCCATTTCCTTCGCTCTGGTATCAGGGACGAAGCGCGGCGTTGAGTTCCGCCACTTAACAAGCAATGCCTCCGAATTCGGCGGAAAGTGGGGAACAGATTGTCTTAACACTAGATGAGATACAGCGTGAAGCTATAAAAAAAGTTAATTTTTTTTATTTAAAATTTTTAACCGCTATTTCAACCCTTTAGGAGTTGATTTATGGAAAAAAACCCTCTAATATTTTCATTCTGAATTTCATTCAAATTTGGCCGGT
>CM032443.1:5095589-5123089 GCA_019049465.1 Dryas iulia moderata
AGCTGTATGTTTTATTACTGGTTGCATTGAAACGCTTGTTGTTGAGCTGTGGAACGACTGAACTATTATAACGTTGACTTTTTGTTACCATCTTGTAGAGAGATTTGTTTTTTCTTTTAATGAAAATTAAGTGTTGTTAATGTTTGAAATTGTATTGAGTGGTTAAACTTATGTAACTAATGTAAGTACATTCCACATTAGACAATCTTAAAGAATATAGAAAAAATAAAATTAATATAATTTAAATAAATCAAATTCTTTATTAATTAATTACAATCTATTAATCCCCTCTCCCCCTCCCCCCTTCACAGGAAGTCGAGCTGGTGAACAAGGACCGTCGCAAGGAGGCGTACCGCGCGGGGCGGGCGCGCCTCGACGCGGAGCACGCGGCACGCGAGCGCGCGTTCGTGGCGGCGCTCGCCGACGCGGGCGACGCCGTGCTGCGCCGCGTGCACGACAAGCACCGCGAGCGGCAGGCGCTCGCCGACCGGCAGTACCTGCAGCAGCGACACCAGGTGCGTGCGCGTGTGTGTGTATGTATGCCGACGCGGGCGACGCCGTGCTGCGCCGCGTGCGTGTGTATATGTGTGTGTGCACGTGCGTGTGTGTGCGTGTGCGTGCGTGCGCATGTGCGTGTGCGTGCGTGTGTGTGCGCGTGTGTGTGCGTGCGCGTGGTGTGTGCGAGCGCGTGTGCGTGCGTGCGCGTGTGCGTGCGTGTGTGCGTGTGTGCGTGCGCATGTGCGTGTGCGTGTGTGCGCGCGTGTGTGAGTGTGCGCGTGTAGTGTTAAAACACTCCGTTCCCGATTTTTCGCCCAATTCTGAAGAGATTGCCTGTTAAATGAACTTGCAACCAGTATTAGGAATTGAATCTGCAACCAGTCGCGTTTTCAGATGTACTTTATACTTCTGCGCCTGGGCTGGCCTCGGCAGTTATTATAGTAAAAAATTTAAGACGAAAAAATATTATACATTGAAAAATATATAAGGGGCCAGTCGTGGCGCAGAAGCACAAAGTATGACTGCAAAGGGACTTGTTGTGGATTCGATTCCCATTCGAGGAGTGGAAATATTTATTATTTCCATCTTCTTTCTCTGCTTTCAAGGCAAAGCGTGGCGTTAACTTCCGCCACTTAACACGTAATGCCTCAGAATTCGGCGGTGCATACGGAACGGAGTGTCTTAACACTAGGTTCCCTGTGTCTACCGTGCGGGATACAGCGTAAAAATATATAATTTCAATAATAATATACATTTGCAGATAATGCGCACCCGTGAAGCGGCACTATGGGAGCTGGAAGAGAAGCAGATCCACGAACGTCACCAGCTCGCCAAGAGGCAGTTGAAGGAGGAGTTCCTCCTCCGCAGACATCAGATGCTGGTGCGGCATGACAAGGAGCTGGAGCAGATTAAACGGTGGGTGGAGAGAATTTATTGTATTGGTGGATGTGGGGGGAAAGAATGTAGTGTTTTTGATTTTGACTGACAACTTGATATTTCCTTTTGTCAGTATAGATGAATGTTAAAAGAAGGAACTTGGCAATGTTTTTGTGTGTATATGAAAAAAGGGGGCCAATACTAAGTTGTTATTAAGAATAAATTACATTTAATATGTTTTAAATATAAATATTAGTTTAAATAAGAATGCGTTATGTTAGGCTAAATACAATTTTGTTAATTTAAAATAATAATTTGCAATAAGTAATGTTAAACAGTAGATTTAAAAAAATGAAGGGAGAAAAGATGAAATTTCTGTTGTTTAGGCAAAAATCATTCTTTTATATAGAATGAAAATTATAAACATAAATTCAATTCAATTTAAAAGGAAACTTAATTACTTTTTTTTAATGCTAAATTTGTTAAAAATGAATTAAAAGCTTTTTTCAAGTACAGATTTTTTTATTGTAAATTGAAAAAGTAAATAATATTGGACACCATCACCCAATACACAACTTAAAAAATACAAAAAATAAATTAATGTCATATCAATTATACATAGAAAGTGTTAGTGAGATAATAACAATATTTCTTTATAAATTATGATATATATACCTTAATCTTAATCTAAATGACTCCATTGCCGGTTAGCTACCATTGTATCAGATAATAAAATTGTAATTTATATATTTGAAAAGAGCAACTGCTGAGTTTCTGGCCGGCTCTTCTCAGCAGAACTGCCTTCCGAGTCGGTGGTAGCGCCATGTACATTTGACGATTCAAAACGTGCTTACAAAAGTCTATTTGAATAAAGATATTTTGAATTTGAAATTTGAATAATATCCGTGGCCTGTAAACGACTGGTTGTGGGTTCGATTCCCACTCGAGGAGTGGAAATTATATGTCCATTTTCTTCGCTCTGGTGTCGAGGTAAAGCGCGGCGTTAAGTTCTGCCTCCGAATTTGGCGGAAAGTGGGGAACGGAGTGTCTTAACACTAAGTTCCCTCTGCCTACCCTGCTGTAAGCGGGATACAGCGTGAAGCTAAAAAAAAAAAGAAAACATAATAATACCCACTATCCATTTTACAGAAAGAACAGTCGCAAAGAGGAGGAGCTGGCCAAGTGTCAGGCGTTAGAGAAGCGCTCCCTCCCCAAGCGTATCCGCGCCGAGCAGAAGGCGAGAGAGATGATGTTCAGGGAGTCACTCCGTATCGGCGCGACACCCAATCTCTCCGCCACTCTCTCTGCCCACGAGGATGATAGGGATAGGCTGAAGAAGGTAGGGAGTTCTATATGTGTTGGTTGAGTATATAATAATAATTTATAGTGTAGTGACAAAAGGAAGGGATTGCCGAAACATGTTGTGATCGATAATTTTTAGTTCAGATTGATCGTAATATCGATATTTCGTAGTTGTCACATTAGAATACTTGAAAGTTTAAATTTAAATTTGTATAATTTTAAGGGGGCATCAATTAGAATTTATCGATATCGATATGTGCTGAAAATCGATTTAAAAGTATAAATAGACAGAATGATGAGATACATAAAAGTTAGAGAAGGTTCTTTCTAGGGATAGACTGAAGAAGGTAGGAGGACAGATGTCTGTGTGGTCTCGATTGGTGTCGTTATTCGATATATTTTATATCGAGATGTTATTCGATGAGCATTCAAAGTTTTTATGTCGACTATTTTCTAGTATATTTTACTATATTAACTTGGTGGTAGGAGATTCGTTCTTTGGCTGGCTTGCAAAATATCTAATGAACTCGCCAAATAGCTGATGATGTATTATATTTTATCAGTTGTTAAATGACAATTAATGCAAATTGTAATTTTCGTAATATTGTTATAAATACGCCTATCTAATCATTTCCTCGGGCGGGAATCGAACCCACAACCAGACGCTTTTCGCTGGGCCGCAATGGTATTTAAAATCTTCTTCATCTTGGCATTTATCCCGACCTAGCCTAGCTTAACTTTGCACGATCTTCGACATCCTTGGTGGTAAGTCCATTAGCTTTCATGTCCTGCTTCACGATATCCAGCCATCGCTTCCTTGGTCGTCCGGGGGGGTTTTGCTCCAAGGATAGACATACTAAGGCATATCCTCCCGACATAACTCTCATAATTATATACAATTTTTATATTCCATAATTATATTTCCATTTTCTTCGCTCTGGTGTCGAGGCAAAGCGCGGCGTTAAGTTCCGCCACTTAACACGCAAGCCTTCGAATTCGGCGGTGCGTGGGGAACGGAGTGTCTTAACACTAGGTTCCCTTTGCCTACCCTGCTGTGTGCGGGATATACAGCGTGAAGCTAAAAAAAAACTCATTATATACATAGCTCTCATATTCTCATAGTAATATGCTTAAAGTACTTTTTTTTTTGTGTTTCAGTTCCAAGAGAACGAGAAGCGTCGCTACCGCGCGGAACAACAACGCCTCGCCACCAAACACGCTAAAGCCAGGGAGGAACTCAAAGCGGCGGGGGAGGTAGGTTATGGCTTCTTGTATTATTTATTTATAAATAGTGGGGGAGTAAAGCGATTGGTTATGGGTTTGATTCCCACTCGAAGAGTGGAAATATTTACTATTTCCAATTCTTTTGCTCTGGTGTCGAGGTATAGCGCGGTGTTAAGTTTCGCCACTTAACATGTATTGCCTTAAAATTCGGAGGAAACGAGTGTCCTAACACTAGGTTCCCTTTGCCTGTCCTGCTGTGCACAAGATACAACGTGAAGTTAAGAAAAAAAAAGAAAGAAATATCTATTACTATGCAGATAATGCCACGGGCTGAAACTTACATATAAATTACTATGAACTATATATAATAGAATACAGAGTGTCTTAACACTAGACTATTATCATTTCCAGGCCCTACTCCGTGAGCTGGAGCAGTATCAAAACGAGAAGCGCAAAGCGCTAATGAACCACGAGAGCAGCAAGATGAAGGCGATAGAGGAGAAATACGCTCAGGAGTTGAAGCTGTGGCGTGCCACCCTCGCTGATAGGAAGACGGTATGTTTTTTTTTGTATATATATTTATTTATTTATATGTTTATTTTTGTACATAAACCTATCGTTTGCCATAGCAAAGATATGTCCTGGATGACTTAGGACATATATTGTGTCCCTAGTCCCACCATCCCCATCCTTCCTCCCCCCCTTCCACCTCCCCTCTTAAGGTCGGCAACGCATCCACAACTTTTCTAATGTTGTGGATGTCCATGGGCGAAGGTAACTACTTACCATCAGGTAGTCCTTCTGCTCGTTTGCCCCCCTTTCTTCAATAATAAAAAAATATATATGTCTGTAAATGACACATGTTATATCGGAAGTCTCTTGAAATATTTTCTGGACATACTTCCAAGACCAATAAAGAAATTTTGCTTTTGGCGCACGATAGGTTAATATGTTTATGTTTTGGCCAAGGGTTAGGAATGTTGTGGTTGGTTTAAATTGATATTAATATATAAAAATGTATATTTTAGTCGACTTTCTCTACAATTAAATAAAAATAATTGAAAGATTGGCTTGATTGATGAAAAAAAATATAGTGAAAATAAATCGTAGCTTAATTTAACGAATGTTTTGAAAAAGACTGCAGATTTTCAAATTCAAATTTTATTAATAAATTAATTGCCTAAAAAGATAGACATAAAACAGTAACTAGGAAATAGGTTCTCTCTGACTATATTGTTATGCGAGGAAATGTGTGAAGCTGAAATAATATTATTTATACACCTTTTAAAATATTAAAACATAAGTCTTTTATTATTTTAATAGTGCCTCAAAAAAAATGTAAGAAAAAAATGTAATTGAAACACACTGGCAAAGAATTTATGGATTAGCATGAATGTTCATCTTCTTATACAGAAATATAACTATTTAGTTAGCTATATTGTTCTATATTTATTCAAGAGTTAGTCAGTTACATCACTAAAACATGGGGAAAATAGTGATGCGACTTCACATAATGTCTATTTATGTATGTTTATTGTCACTTTTATATCGATTTCTTTTATATTATTGTGATTTTAATTAAATAGTTATATTTCATATACGCGCATGGCATGTACAATTACGCATGAGCATGGTTCGCTTCCAACTAAATTGGTGATGGGTTCAATTTTAAAAATTTTACAGGACATTTTTTAAATACTGTTAAATACTTAATGGCAGACTTAATTGTCTAAATATTACTTGTTACCCAAAAAGCACCTAACTAGGGTTCAGGTGAACACCGATGGATGTATGTTTGTGCCGTCCCACCCCCAACGCTGCACTAAATACACAAATTTTCAACAGAAACTCATAGAAACGTTCGAGAAACAGTTGGACGATCACGAGGCCAAGTATGGCATTAAAATACCCGACAGAAGTGTCTACCTCGACGCTCCGTGGCCCAAAAATGTGCTACAACACGTTCTTTCCGCGTACCACCAAAGGAATTCCTTCATTGGATCCCTATCCCGGTCCAGGACGAGCCTTAACCTGGTCATATCCAATAACAATACTCCCAGCTTAGACCGACGTAGAAGCATAAGTCCGAATTCAAACTTCCGACAAACAAAGTCGGCGGCAACAAGCGCTACTAACACAACTAAACGTGGTAAACTAACGAAAGCCCAAAGATATGGATCCACTTCGAATTTGAAGTTGGTATCAGAAAAAATCTCCGGTTTCTCCGTTTTCAATGGCCCCGAGGAGAATCGAAGAGATCCAATCATGGCGTACGATGACGTGCCTATAGAGAGAGTTGGCAAAATAGATGAGGAACCCAAAAAGTCGTTTGAAAGAACCAAAGTTGAACGTGTGCCGATTTCTGTTAAGACCACCAAGAAGCTAAACAGACAGAGCTTGAGCGATCATTTGTTCAAGAAAGCTAATGAGGAACCGTTAATGAAGCGAAGTATTTCACAGCAAAGTCTTAAACAAGACATAGCAATGGAAGCCGTTATGATAGATATGCCTTCTTTGGAGGGTAAATATGATACGTACAAGAGTGGTACCACCATACGCAGTGGTACCAGCACTGGGAGTGAGGAAGACAGGTACTTTAGCAGATGGGGACCCATCAGGGGTTCCAATAGCTATTCGAACACTCCGAATGTACCCGTCAGTCAGTTGTCAACGCTAAACTTGAAAAATATGTCGTCGGATAAATCTAAAGAACCACCGGATTCTGTTGTCTAAGACCTTGTTCATACAGCCTTGTGATTTTTAGTCTGTGGTGTATTTTTTTCTAGTTTTGATTAATAATGATTTAATCGCTTCAATTTAATGCAGGGCGGCATTTTTGAGCGGTATTTTATATGTAAATGAGACTTATTCATGCTTCCAATTATTAGGCGTATCGAAATTTCTCGAAACGCCATTTTCAATTGCTACTTCCAAATTATAAGCATAGTTTTATTTAGTGGGCGTGTTTCTGGTTTTTAATATGTATAAGTTACTCGTTGCGCTAGTCTTTTTATCTGATTAGTAAAAAAACTATTCGGTGTTGCCATAATATTAAATATATCATTGATTAATTTGATTTATTGATATTAATAATATTTTAAATTGCTTAAACAAATTAAATCTATTTGTATGAAGCTGTATAAAGTTTCATATTATTTTTTTTCTTTATTTCAAAGAATGCACATTTTGCAAAAACATTCCTTTTCATATATTATCTGTATTATATACTCACAGATAATATATTCGCTCATAATATCCTTCCAAGCCCTAAAATTAAATGAAATACGTAGATTAAATAAAATATCAATAAATATTAATGATATTTTGGTCCAAAGTAAATTTAATTTAGTTTTTTAACAAAGATGGCGGTGTTAGCTTATTTAGATTTAAAGATATTCCATGTGCCTAAATCTAGGTTACCATAAATAATAAAAATATATTTTTATTCTTGTTAAATGTTAATGTTTTAATTGTTAAATTGCCTTGTAATAATGTAGAGCAGGGGTGAGAAACCTGTGGTTATGTTATACGTTGTATTACAAACTAGTGGCCCGCTCGCAGCTTCGCTTGCGTGAACTACACAACTATTTCACTAAAGGCATATAGACATCATATTAGAAACCCCTAAAATTATCAGTGTTTCTCTACTATATTATGCTTGTATTATACATATAAACCTTAATTTTAAATCATTCTATCTATTAAAAGAAATCGCATCAAAATCCGTTGTGTAGTTTTGAAGATCTAGAAGCGGGAAGCGACTTTGTTTTATACTATCTGAAGATATTCTCCCGGTAATATATTAAGTTGTACCAAATTAATACGACTTGTTCCAATATGTAATATGATTGCTAATTACGTATTTATTTTTTTATTCTATTATTAATTTTTGTACGTAATCAACAGTTTTTAATATGAAAAGAATTATGTATATATTATAGACCATATAAAAAAAAAACAATATTCGGATAAGCTGGTTACAAAAAAGGTTTCTCACTCCTCATAGTTTTTAAAAATTAAGCATTCTACAGTTCATTCCATTGATAATAATCGTAAATATTAGTGATTATTTTAGCTTTTAAATTATTTTATTTCTATATAAAATGAAAATAATTACTTTTGATTGATTATTTATAAAATTTCCTACATATTTTTTTAATTTAATTGTAAAATTATAATAAATATTATATACGCCTATTTTTAGCGTAAGTTACGTGATTAATCATGTGTCATCTATATTTTATCTGTATTCTTTTTTTTTTAATTAATGTGTATGAAAATTTATGTACAAATATATTAAATATTAATATAATTTTAAGATTTATTTGCTTTTAAAACAATATCAATACTTTTTTTTAATAATTGGGAATGATAAATTAATGTCTGTGCCACTTGACCTAACATATCTGTAATTTTTTTAAAGATTTTTGTGTACTTAAAAAGACATTTAGTTGAACGCATACTCAGTGGTGAGAGCGTCTGGACGGTTTTTCAGAAGGCGCGGGTTCAAATCCCGCTGCGTTCAAATTTTTATACATTTTTTAAATGTCTTTTTCAATTGTCCTAAGTATGGAATAACATTTGTGTATTTTTAATTAATTATTGCATTATTTCGTAGAAATTCCCATTTCATTTGCTATATTTACTTCATTATTTTTATTAATTTAAAATTTATATAATAATTATTAATAAGTCACAAGTTAAATTATGTAACATATAATAGTTTTAGAATATCTAATTTCCAACTAGTTGTGGACTATTTTTTGGCTTAATTTTAATTTTTGTAATGTTAAAAATTAATTTCATTATATTAATAATTATTCAGAGAATTCTTTTTTTTTAAATTATTTTATTATTTATATAGCAATAACAAATCAATATTCATCCTGAAAATAGTCTTAACGTAATTGTTCCAAACATTCCACGAACCTGCCTATAATTTTAAGAGTATTTTTAAAGCTTTATCGCTAGAGAATACTGACATGCTTAATATATTATTATAATAATAATCCTGTAAATAAAGATGTTATGTTTCTAAACATTTGCCTTATTTCTTTGGTGGTGGTCAAAGCCTGTAAATGTATATATAAAAAAAAAAACAAATAAAACCTATTTTCTCTGCTTTTTTAAAAAATAATTGTTAACATGTAATATAGATTATATAATAATAAAAAATAAATAAAGGTGTAAACAGTGGCAGCTTTTTAATTTAATTAAATATATAATAATTTTGGTTTTTAATCTTTCCGTTGTAAGCATGGTAACTAATAAGGTGAGGTGGGTATAACACGGACAATGGATTTCAACATCGGACCTGCATGGTATGTGGTTCTGCATATTTGCATGGAATGTATATTTTGCTTTATTTATTTATATTTATACATTTTTTTTATATATTTGAATATTTAGTATTAGATTAATATACAAAAATATACAGTCTATTTTCTTTTTTTTTTGAATTTAGGAATAGTAATGGTGAATTTATTTGGTATTTTTTGTTTTTTATATAATCTTGATTAATTTTTTATAAAATTTGCTAATGTTATGTATGTTAAGAAAAATATTAAGGATTTTATAAAAATTGGCGACACACATAATATCAATACTAGAAATAAGCATAAACTGATTACACCTGTGACTCGATTGCATCGAGTCAATAATTCATTCATGGGACAGTGTATACGCTTTTACAATAGGATCCCAGAAAACGTCCAAGATTTTTCTATATCACAATTTAAAAAAGTTGTGAAGAGACGTTTGTGTGTTAAAGGTTATTACCAAATTCAAGATTTTATAAATGATAACACGCCTTGGGAATGAAATGCTCGCTCCAGGCTACTTCAAAAGTATCATTGTCTGCAATAAATCTGTATATAATATTCACTTTAAAAAAAAAAAAAAAAAAAAGTAGTCCCGCTGAGTTTCTTGCGCCGGTTCTTCTCAGGTCTGAGGCATTAAATTTAGTGAACCGGTGGTAAACTATTTGACGTTCAAAAAATGAAGCTTGTAACTTCTTATTTTGAATAAAATTATTTGACTTTGACTTTGACTTTGACTTTGAATCACAGGCTTTGGAAGATGAATTTGCAGCGCAATTGGAAGAGCAAGAAAGGTTAGCGGCTAATGCTCGCCTTCCGCCGCCTACTTCCAGTATGCCACAACATAGTTCTACCCTACATTCGTCCCGAACCAGCTTAACTTCAAGTCATTACGAATGACGCTGATTCTTATAATCTATAACACAAAATTTGAGAGCTGAAATCGAAAAAACAACTGATATTTTTATAAAATAACTATTTTTTATAATATTTAGCGGTTTCTAAATTTTAAGAATCAGCCTTAATGGGAATTGATTGTATATAAAATTTAAACGTCAAATGTCACTGTCAAAATTGGCGGCAAATGAATGAATGGACTACGCGATTCAGGCTTTGTACTATTTAACATTTGTCTTAACAGATTTCTCTATTTCTTATATGTATGTATATCTATAAATCTATGCATTTTTAAATTTAAACACAATAAAAATAATAATATTTGATCTATTCACCCGTTTCTAAATATAGTTAGTTTATAAAGTTCACTCTGAACTTTGTATTAGGCTGTATATTGTTTAACGTAGTTCATTCGTGAATAAAAAAAAAGTTGTGGGAAGAAATTGGCGCGTTTTGAGCTTATTTTTAACAATTGGTGAAGCACTAGTGATGAAAGTGCCAAATTTTTAAGCATTTAAAGTGTTTTTTAACCAGTAACTGACTACTTAATGCGGGGTTTGTGATGTCGTCGTCGAATTAATTGTAAAATGTCGGTTCTTATGATTGTAATTGTTAAGTAAACGAGGAATTGATTTGTAATAGCTTTTTTGAGTGCGTTGAGACTGCTTGCTAACACCACGTGGTGCTTGACTAGTGTTTTATATTGGCTAAGTATTGTCTTTTAGGACTTAAATTAGGTTATGTAGCGTCAGTGTTGGAATGGCCATTCAGAATTTAACAAAATTGACAAAAATACAAGAAAATAGAAGATTTTAAAGTAAGTAAGTATATAATTATATACTAAAATGTGAAAGGTTTATGTAATTTGATATTTTAATTGTATTTTAATTGTAGTAAAGAAGTCATGAATAATGTTTTTTTTCTTGTTTTTTCTGACAGTTTTGTTGTTGTTATTATATTAGCGTCCATTGCCTCTTGTTTAGAGATGTGTCCGATGTTTTCTTTAATAAAGTAAATGTTAAATGTATTATGACCAATTTGACCAAATTCTTTTTGGGTTTTACAATAAATAAGTAGTATATAAGTGAATTAACAACTGCCTCTATTATTTTTATTGGATATATTCTGCAAAAATATTTCAAGTTTTCATGTTAAGTTGACAAATTGTGGTCTAATTAATGATTATATACTTATTCTGTGTAATTTCATTTTAAACAAATATAAAGATTATTATCATGTTTTCTTTTACTGTGTAGTAATTTGAATAATTTTTGCAGAATAACATCTAATATCAAATCAAAAGTTCAAAACATGACATATCCATAGATTATAGATTAAATACAAACGTCCATTTTAAAAAAAAAAAAACCGCCATTCCACACTGACACAAGTCGTGAAGTGTTCGGCCTAACGTTTCAATGAATCGTGATTATCGAGCTGTACGGATATTCCGATTAGGAATACGCTTTAAAAGAACAAAGACTTTATTTTAGATAACGCGCCTAGATGTTTTTTTTTTTTGCTAATAGTCATTCTAATAATTGTATATTGTGTACAGTCGTGTCAGTCAGAACGTCGTGACTGACGTGTATAAATAGATCTATATATATATTTTTTTTTTTTCATGTACAGTATTCGTCTTAATATTAATTAAATGTGCCTACTTAATTTATAAAAGACTTGTGCGATGCGACAAAGTAGGTTTTATTATTTTGTATAAAACTAACTAATATCTGTCCTTTTTTTTTCTTTTTCTTTTTAAGAAAATGGCTAAGTTTTAAGTATCGTTGTTTATGGTCGTCCCGTCATATTTATGTACAGACCAAAGACGCTACCGATTTTTTTAATATTGATTGTTTTTTTTGTTTTTTTATCGATCTGAATTTTACTTCTGATTTACGGTTTTTATATTTTTTTTTTATTGATATGGCGGGAGTGTTTCACGGTGTTGCCCTATCCGCAGTCCGATACGCTTAAACGGTCTTATGTACAAAAATGTAGAAATATTCGCTCGATCCCATTTTATTTATATATATTATGGCGTTAGAATAATTGCATATTTTTACTAATTTTGTATTAAATTAAATGAGTGATATAGAATAATTGAACGTTTTGTTTTGTCTATATCAACCTCGCTCATATGTCAAAGGTCCATAAGATTTTCTAGATTATCTGTGGTTTGTATAAAAAATATGTTTTTATTTTTTTTTAGCCTAAATCACAGATAATATAGTGCGCGCATTTTATCTTGTAAGGTCGAACCTAGCTACAATGGGCGTCGCAGAACCTACTTTTAGGTAGTGAGTGGTGGTAAGAAACAGAGAGCGAGACCCGCGAAAGACTACTAGTGACTCCATTACTCGATGTGTAGTGTCTCAGTCACTCTGCCGTCATCAACTCTCATTGGCTAGTTGACTGTACCGGAACGAAATTTCGGAGATATGACCGGTCAAGATAAAGTGCGCGTTCTATGCCAGCATATTGTTAGCTCCGTTCGTATTGAGATTACCGCAGTATTGCAAGTTTTCAACCGTAGCCATTTGTAATGTTATTATTATTTTATTATATATTTTTTTGTCTATAAAGTAAAGTAAATTATTGTTACATTACGAGATATAAAGATCTTACTTTGTAGTTATGTGTTTTATTTCAGAAATTATGTTTTGACTCCCCTATCTATTTTTTTTTTAGCTTCACGCTGTATCCCGCTGATAGCAGGATAGGCAGAGAGAATCTAGTGTTAAGACACTCCGTTCCCCATTTTCCGCCGAATTCGGAGGCATTGCGTGTTAAGTGGCGGAACTTGACGCCGCGTTTTGCCTCGGCACCAGAGCGAAGAAAATGGAAATATTAAATATTTTCACTCCTCGAGTGGGAATCGAACTCACAACCAGTCGTTTACAGTCACACGCTTGTGCCACTGCGCCACGACTGGCCCAGATCTCCCCTATCTGTCTCTTTATTTTTTTCGCAGCTCAACGCTACGCTCAACCTAGTGTCAAGACACTCCGCCCTCCACTTTCCGCACCACATCGAGAGACTTGCGTGTTGGGTAAAGGAACTCAACGCCACACAGTGTCTTCGGTACCAAAGTGAAGAAATGAAAATATATAATCATTCCCCCCTGAATAGGAATCGAACCAACAACCATTGCTTTTACAGTTAGACGATGTCGATCTGCGCCACGACGACCTCGTCTTGTGTGAATGTTATTTTGGGTTCAAATCCCTGTAATAATATAAATATCCATTTGATCGCTTTGATTTCCAGTATATTTGTTTTGCTGTTTGAAACGCAATGTCTTTAAATAGTTGTAAAATTTAATATATGCAAAGATTTTTGGAATATACTTAAATACAAGAGGGAACTTAGTGTCAAAAATCTCCGTTTTACTTTCCACCCGTATCTCATTAAGGTATTAAGTGTGGAGTGACACAATATAATGCCGTGCTTTGTCTTCCCCACCGGGGAGAATATAAATTACTTATAATTATTCTTTTCAACTTCACGCTGTATCCCGTACGCAGCAGAGTAGGCAGAGGGAACCTAGTGTTAAGACACTCCGTTCCCCACGCACCGCCGAATTCTGGAAGGATTGCGTGTTGAGTGGCGGAACTAACGCCGCGCTTTGCCTCGACACCAGAGCGAAGAATATGGAAATATTAAATATTTCCACTCTAGTGGGAATCGAACCCACAACCAGTCGCTTTACAGTCACACATTGTGCCTCTGCGTCACAACTGGCCCTATTACTTCCTTAAAATTCGGATAAAACCCACAATCATAGCGGTTACAGTAGTTTACCATTGCCCTTTAATGATCTAGGCTAGTGGCGGGCAAGTTTCTTTAATCAGAGTCTAAAAAATTCAAAATTCCAGGATATTTCAAGGGAGGGGCAGAATATATATGTATGTAGAATTAGCTCTTTTTCGAATTGGCTTTTTTTGCAACTACCACTCAATTTTTTTAAATATATTTATAACTCGCAGGTAATGCTTTGACCATGACTGGTCTTGGCTAAGATAAAATAAATTTACTTTTTTCAGCTAAACGCTTTCTCTCAAATAGCAGGGTAGACAGAGGGAAACTAGTGTTAAGACACTCCGTTCTCTGCTTTCCGCCGAATTCGGAGGTTAATTGCGTGTTAAGTGGCGGAACTTACCGCCGCGCTTTGCCTCTACACCAGAACCAAGAAATTAAAATATTAAATATTTCCACTCCTTGAGTAGGAACCGAACCCACAACCAGTCGCTTTGCGGTCACACATTGTGCCTCAGCTACACGTCTCGCCCAATAAAACAAATTGATTACTTTTTTTTAGCTTAACGCTATCTCACATAGCAGGGTAGGCAGAGAGAACTTAGTGTCAAGAATTTCTATCTAAAATCAAGACATTACTTTTTAAGAGATGGGACCCAACGCCGTGATTTGTCTTGCCCCAAAGCGGAGAAATGACAATAATTTAAATATAATCATTTCCGAAGTAAAAATCAACCCTTTAACTATTATAATAGTCAGAAACTGACACACTGCGTAAGGGGCCGTTCAAGTATTACGTGAGCACTATAGGGGGGTGGGGGGTCTTTGCTTTGCTTATTATGGATGACATGGGGGATAGGGGCGTCTAGATGATGATTACGTCATCTGAAACTCTTATAATATTATAATATAGAAACCAATGCATGAATTGAAAAATATTTACGTAAGCATGGAGGGGGGGTAAGAGCTTTGCTTACTTTTGCTGACGAGGGGGATGGTGGGGGGTAAATAATTGTAATAAATCTGCTTACGTAATACTTGAACGGCCCCTAACATTGGTGCGAGGAACTGAAAGTAATTTAAAATATTTTTTCTAATGAGAATCGAATCCACAACTTATGTTTACAGTTTTTTTTTTACATTTTAATTTAAAGCACTATGGACATAAGGTCTGTACTTTTTTTTTAAATAATCTTTTTTTATACATAAAAAATCCTTTTTTTTTTACAATATCAGAGCTTAAAACTAAGTACGTTTACAATTAAACGACATCGTCTTTCACAGCGCTACAATGCATAGTCTCCATGGATAGGGAAAAAAATTAAATAATATAAGTATTTAATATAAAACATTTAATTCTATTGACTAGATGTGTCATACAGTACTTCTATTCATTACATACACTTTATCATAAACAAGAGTACAACAGAAACACAAATTATAATATTTATATTATATATATTAAAAAGAAGACTACATTTATTTTGTGTTTTAGAAAATTAAAAATGCTGGTTTTAAATTTGTAGAAATGGTATTTACTAAGTTACGTACAGAATTCTTCCATTGCAGGAGTAAGCAACCTTTTCAAATAATTAGGTTACAAATAATAATAATATATGTTGCACCCAATACTAAGGAATTAAAGTAACATAAAAATGCAAAGTTATTTTTATTAAATATTTTATCATTAAATTAAATATTTGAAATTAATTATTACAATGAGTTTGAATTATTAAAAAACTTTGAAAAATTGAAAGATCTATCACACACAACAAACTATTAGGAACCAAATTATTAATTCATTTAATTGAATTAAAAAGGAATTTAATTTTTTTCGGATCAAAATCGCAATTGTTAATAGTATTTAAAATGTAGCAGGTGAATATTTGTAATAGAAAAAACTGCGGGATTGTCAGCGATTTTTTTTTTAGCTTCACGCTGTATCCCGCACACAGCAGGGTAGACAGAGGGAACCTAATGTTAAGACACTCCGTTCCCCATTATGATAAGATTTATACCAGTTTATAATATCCAATCATGGCATATAGGCACAAAGTGTGTGCCTACTGTAAAGCGACTGGTTGTGGGTTCGATTCCCACTCAGGGAGTGGAAATATTCAATGTTTCCATTTTCTTCGCTCTGGTGTCGATTTAAGTTCCGCGACTTAACACGCAATGCCTCCGAATTCGGCGGTGCGTAAGGAACGGAGTGTCTTAACACTAGGTTCCCTCTGCCTACTCTGCTGTGTGCGGGATACAGCGTGAAGCTAAAAAAATATATATATTTTATGTTTATTACTCTGTATTCCTAAAACTACACATACTGCATGTTGAATAATTTAATAAAATAAAAAATTAATTAAAGCTCTTTACAAATAACTAACTTATATGTTTTAATTTGCAAACACATACACATAATACTATTTTCATTACATTAAACGAAAAAATGCAATAATTAACTACTTAAACTTTAGATTTTTTACTAACTTCAGCTACACAAAGATAATTCTATAAACAATAGTATGATTTACATACATAGGGTATGGTACTGACTCAAATTTGATGCCTAAAATGTGTGAATAACTTTTAAACAACGTCAAAATTAGTATAACAAGTCTCTATAAACATATTTTTACAACATTAAAATAAAAATGTTACAAAAGACTACCTTTTCTCTTTGAGGACACAGCTTCAAATCCCACAAAAATTTTAAACACAAGGATTCATATCCCCCGTCATGTTAACATGAGAACAAGTGACCCTTTGTCCGTTGGGAACTGCTATCCTGAACAATTTGCCTTGTGGCATACACACACATACTTTGAACTGTCCCGTTCCATAATACTTCTCCTTATTCAACGGCAGAGCTATGGGTAGATATCTAACATCGATGAAGACTCCTTCCTTGCCGCTGAGAACAATGGAGCCATTGATGGATTTGAGGTAGATGTCCTGGTCAGCGCTCCAGAATAGCTCCTTGGATTCCATGCGGGTGCCTTCAGACCCTCGGAGGTAGGCTGAGGTTTCTGAACGGAAGGTCAGGTCCTCGTCAACTGGTGATGATACACGTTTTGTTGATACTTGCTGGAAGAAAGTTTCGATTTTAATTATTTTTTGTAGCTTCCAGTATAATAGAATGTTTATATTTGAACAGATCGCTTCCAGAAGGCACGGGTTCGATCCCTGCTACGTTAATTTTTTTATACATTTTCTTAAAATGTTTGCATACTGTAAGTGTAAGAATATTTAAAATATGAATTACTATAAAAATAATTATTTTATATTTTCTTTGAATGGATTTTTCTAATACATTATTCAAGTTTTTACTATTTTGTTAATATTATTTTTAAAAAAAATGCGTATATAATTTAACCTTGTGTCAGTCTACCATGGCCTATAAAGGTGTTTGAAATAATATTTTTTTTAAATGTAATTTTGAATACCAAAACATAATTATGCACTTATAATAGTTTAATTTTAAAATATGTAAAAATAGTGAAGATCTTAACTAAATTACCTTAGCATTCAAATTCTTCAATGCATCAGTAATGGTCATCTCCGGGTTAGATGTGCTGAACACTTGCTCCCCCGTCTCCGGATCCTTCAGCTCTAAGGAGTTGACCCCTTTGATGAACACTCCTGATGTGTTCACAACTAACTTTGTATCTGATCTGGATAGCCTTGAAAAAGAGAATTTTACATATAATTTTTATTAAGTATTATTTAAAAAAAAGGGGCCAGTCGTGGCACAGTGGCACATGCGTGGAACTGTAAATGACTGGTTGTAGGTTCGATTCCCACTCGAGGAGTAGAAATACTTGATATTTCTATTTTCTTTGCTCTGGTGTCGAGGCAAAGCACGGTGTTAAGTTCCGCCATTTAACGCAGAATGTCTCCGAATTTGGCGGAAAGTGGGGAACGGAGTGTCTTAACACTAGCTTCCCTCTACCTTCCCTGCTGTGTGCGCGATACGGCGTGAAGAAAAAAAAATAATCAAAAATTACATTCAGCAGTTAACTATGTTACTTAGCAGGGTTAGTTTGGAAAAAGAGAGACTAAGACGCGGCACAGTGTACTTTCTGCCCAAATTAAAAACATTGCATGTTAAGTGGAGGAACTCTACACTATACTTTGTTCATTTAGCATCTTATCAGAGGAGAGAAAGGGACAATAAACACATATAATCATTTCCATATAGAAGAATCTAACCCACACATGTTATGATTCGAGTCACTTACTGTCCCACTATGCGACAATGTTTTCAGATTTATATTCAAATAAAAATAATTCAATAACATACCGAGTCAATAGATTAAAAAGTACTGATCCATTGTCGCTAGTTATGCTCATTGGAACATCTTGGAAGCTTTCAATCAAGCCGTCTCTTTTATAAACATGATCCAAATTTGCATCCCCAAAGAATTTTATAGCATTATGCTCTGGTAGAAACTCCATGCTTTCGAGACCTGGAAAAGTTATTTTAGCTTTAATTATTTATCAAATATTTTGTGTACTTTAAGAGATTTTAATATAAATGACTGAGTTGATGCTGCAATATTCTGGTTCATATTTAAGTTAGAAAACCAAAATAATCCATGTGATTCATAAATTGTTATAAATTTAAAAATAATATTAGTATAAAAAGGCATTTAGGAAACAAATAAAAAAAATTGAACGCAGCAGGATTTGAACGTGTGCCTCCTGAAAACCATCCAGGCAAGTTTTTATAAATTTTCTAAATATCTTTTTCAATTTTTCTAAATGTGGAATAACACTTTAAAAAATATTTAAAAATAATATTAGTATATTTGTAATTATTAAAACACTAATACACATTTATCTATCTGTTCTGTTTACTTGAAGCCATTTGGCTCAGAGGAACAGTAACTGACTGAGAATCAATGATTGTAGGTTTGATTCCTGGTCAGTTATATTTAGGCTACATAAAAATATTATTCGTTTTTCTGTTTTTGAAGTTTCCATAAATATTTATTTTTTTTATTTTGGCTTATAAACATAATTTGTAATCACTTATAATAATTTATATAGTATTAAAAACAATAATTACCGTGTCCAAGCCTCAAAATAGCTAAAATAGTAAATGTTAAAATTAAATTCCCGACAGCCAAGACAAACAACAGGCAAACGAGGGTCCAAAACGCGAATGTCTTCCGCCCTTTTTGCAACGATTTAGTAACATCATTGCCATTTTTATCTGAATAGTTCTTTAAAATACTAGTATTGGTTTTATGTAGAAACACTTGGCTGTGTGAAGGCGTTTTAGTTAGTTGCGCTTTTTCCCCACGATTTCTCTCTAATGTATCCGACATTGCCTCTGATAAAGGCGAAGTGCCGCGGAAATTTGACATTTTTAAATAATATTTTAACGTAATACACTTTTTGTTTAATTTAGGCGTAGAATTAAAAATAGCGCATATAATTTATGTTTCCGTCAAAACTTGAAATATTGAGCGAACGTTATTGACTGCTATTGGCCCATTTTTGGACTAAATATTAATTGACATTTTAGCTTATTTGTTTGGCATCTTACATTTTTGCCCAATTAATTTATATGTGTTATAAAATTGATTAGATTGTTTCTTTTTAAATATCCAAAGAAGAGTCCTTTTAAATTTATTACGATATTTATATATAAATATTTTAGTAACTATTTATCTTAAAATTAGATCTATACAAAGAAAAGTACTGCAAAGGAAGATTGTTTCTACTTTTAAACATTGTTAAAGTGTTATTCCACACTTAGGAAAATTGAAAAACATATTTAGAAAACGTAGAGATGTTAACAACAAATAAGCTGTAATAAAGCGTGTAAGAATTTCGACTTTGCTGGTCTGGACGGTATTCAGGAGATGCGGTTTCGAATCCCTCTGCGTTCTAATTTTTATACGTTTTCTAAATATGTTTTTCAAGATTGTTTCTAATTATAACTATGGGAATATTTTTATTTTGAATACAAGTACTTTTCCAGATTGATTAAGTTTCAGACTGTAGTATAGATAGTAAAAATTAAGCATAGAACTTTAGTTTATTCAACAGACCAATGGGACAACGTACTAAGTAAACACTATGGATTCGTTCCCCATTTAAAGGATTAATAATTTCCTTTTTCATTTGAGTGTGTGTGAGTGTGTGTTTGTAAGTGGAGAACGGAGTGTCTTGTCTCTCTCTCTCTCTCAGAAAAAAATAAGTTGCTAAAATAAAGAAATAATAAGACTATAGTCTTCAAATATTTTTAAACGTATATAAATTGACAAACAGAGCTGGCAACATTAGAGAATGAATTTGACTATTTGTGTTTTTGACAATTTGCTTTGTAATCATGGCGTCTGAGCGTTACAGTTTTTCTCTAACAACTTTTAGGTAAATTTGAACTTTTTGTTTATTATTGTGAACTTAAAATAATACTTTTAGACATAGTAACAATATATAATATCTTTTAAGTCATATATTTTTGTATTAACTTCATATAGCCGGTGTATGGAAGTTGTAAAGGAAAAGTGTTTTAAGTTCTAAAGAGTTAATAATTTACATATAATTTTCAGCCCGTCAGGTAAATTGGTGCAAATTGAATATGCTTTAGCTGCTGTAGCCGCCGGAGGAACCTCCGTGGGTATTAAAGGTGAGTATCCAATTTACAAGTTACTTTTGCTTATTCATTGTTTTAAAAAAATATATTTTTACTAAATAACTAAAAATTGTCATGTTTCTTATTATATATAATTATAATAATTATTATTTTTTATTCCAGCTTCCAATGGTGTTGTAATAGCAACTGAAAATAAGCACAAAAGTATTCTTTATGATGAACACAGTGTTAACAAAGTGGAGATGATCACTGGTCATATTGGTAAGAACTTTGATACTCTTAAGTTTTATGAAACTATAAATATATTCGATGATTTTTTAGAACTTAAGTGTTCTAGAATTTCCATGTTTTAATTAAAGACATTTATTACAATTTCACACTAAAGTTGATGGATATGTAAAAATTAAGTTATTGCTTATAGTAATTTTCTAAGTTAATCTAACTTAGAAAATTACTATAAGCAATAACTTAATTTTTTAACAAGAATTATCTAAGTGAAATTAATATGCAGTATCATCAAAGTTGTCTATATCTCATTTAATAACAAGAATTAACAAGTCAAGTTATAAAAGTTTTTAGTTACATTGTCATTGTTATATTCATTTTATGAAAGCTTTACTTACATAAAGTTTCTTACGAAAAAAAATATTTAATAATTGCAAATGATAAAATCATATATGATTTTATTTTGCTAAGCATTTATTGATTGGATTATTTTGTATGTCAGCCATTTATTACATATCAATATAATAATCAATGGGAACTAATGTTAAAATTATTTACCTACTGAAAACTGTTTTCAATGTAACAACTAAGTACTGTAAATTGTTAAACAACTTATTAAACTTCAATATTATTTTTATTCAAGGCATGGTATATTCTGGCATGGGACCAGACTACCGTCTCCTCGTAACCCAGGCTCGTAAAATGGCACAACAGTACTACTTAATGTATAAGGAGCCGATACCCACAGCGCAGTTGGTACAGAGAGTTGCTACGGTTATGCAGGAGTACACTCAGTCTGGGTGAGATAATTACCTTAATATACTTTTTTTATATGTTTTCTAAATGTCTTTTTCAATGATCCTAAGTGTCAAATAACACTAAAAATGTTTTAAAAGTGTTTAATAAATAGTGTTCTCTCTTGCCAAACAATTGTTCATAGAATAATCTTTAGGTAGCAGAAATCAGAAGTCTCTTTACAGGGATGCTAACAACAAAAATAAGTTGTAATCGTACATTCAATTTTCCTAAGTGTGGAATAACATTTTAAAAGGGTTTAAAAGTAAAAACACATGCTCAAATCAAATAATTCATTATATTAAATTCCAGTGGTGTCCGTCCCTTCGGAGTATCCCTCCTCATCTGTGGGTGGGACGGAGACAGGCCGTACCTGTTCCAGTGTGACCCCTCCGGAGCTTACTTTGCATGGAAAGCCACGGCTATGGGCAAGAACTTTAATAATGGGAAGACTTTCTTGGAAAAAAGGTATTATTGTATATATATATTTGTATACTGGTTTGAACTAATTTTGATAAATTGAAGAAATGACAAGCCAATTTGTTTATGCCAAAAATTTAGGAAAATTGAGTTAAAATTTTGTTTTTAAATTTATGTTTAAATTTTAAAAGCGATGTTGGATTATATTTTTAAATTTTACAATATATTCAAAGTCAAATAATTTTATTCAAAAAAAGAAGTTACAAGCTTCATTTTTTGAACGTCAAATAATTTACCACCGGTTCACTAAAGTTAATGCCTCAGACCTGAGAAGAACCGGCGCAAGAAACTCAGCGGAAAAAAATATTTAACTCCATTTCGCGCTTTCCACTTAGCAGAGTATTTTGAGAGAATCTAGTGACAAATCACTCCACTTTTCATCCAAATTAGACTTATTTTGTGGTGGAACTCAACACCATCCTTTGTTTTAAAGAGGGTAATCATAAAATAATATTATATTAATGAGGCCAGTCGTGGCGCAGTGGCACGAACGTGTGACTGTAACCAACTGGTTGTGGGTTCGATTCCCACTCGAGTAGTGATAATATTTAATATTTTCATTTCCTTCACTCTGGTCTCAGAGGCAAAGCGCGGCGTTAAGTTCCACAACTTAATGCCTCCGAATTTGGCGGTGTGTGAGGACCGGAGTGTCTTAACACTAGGTTCTCTCTGCCTACCCTAATGTGTGTGGGATACAGCGTGAAGCCAAAAATAATCCATACTTCCATACTTATATTTTAAAGGCGAAAGTCTGTGTGTTTGTCTGTCACGCTTTCACGGCTAATCTACCGGGTCGATTTGGATGTAATTTAGAATGAAAGTAGTAAAAGTGACTGGGTCTAACATAGGCTACTTATTTTTTCAAAAATCAACCTCTAAAGGGTTGAAATAGGGGATGAAAGTTTATATGAAAAATCTAAACCGCTTGACCAATTGTAATGAATTTTGGCATAAATATAGTTGATAATCTATCTTTAAACACAGGCTAATTTATTTTGTAAAAATACGCCCACGAGGGTTGCCATATAACGAAATAGTTCATGAGCGGGCCGCTAGTAAATAATAATAATAAATTTCAAAATTTTCAGATACACAGAAGAGCTAGAGCTAGACGACGCAGTGCACACAGCCATACTGACACTCAAAGAAGGGTTCGAGGGTCAGATGACAGCGGACAACATAGAAGTGGGCATCTGCGATGCGAGTGGCTTCCGGAGGCTGGAGCCCGCGCACGTCAAGGACTACCTCGCTAACATACCATAATGTTTTAGATATTAATAAATAAATAATAAATGATTTTAAATGGCTTTTGTATTAAGTGTTTTATTTTTGATTTTTTTTATGTGAAACTTGATTAACAGGATAAATGGTAGTTGTTAGGCATCCTGATAATCGAATGTGTGAAGAAAAGCAGATTTTGTGCATAAGTAGTGAGTACATCTTGTTTTGTCTTGGAGCTTAACGCTGTATCCCGCACACAGCAGGGTAGGCAGAGGGTACCTAGTGTTGAGACACTCCGTTCCCCACGCACCGCCGAATTTTGAAGGCATTGCGTGTAAAGTGGCGGAATTTAACGCCGCGCTTTTCTTCGGTACTAGAGCGAAGAAATTGGAAATATTTCCACTCCTCGAGTGGGAATCGAACCCACAACTAGTGGCATTACACTTTGTGCCACTGTGTCACGATCTCATTTGGGACCTCCCAAATGAGTGCTAGTTAGATTTAATCTAATTTTCCGAATAATAATCGAATCTATGCCATTGCCTGTTGCGTTGACATCATTTTCTATTAAAATAATAACAATCAATCTCATACAACCAATCAATCACAAAAAATGTTTATACTTCGCCAAAACGGCCTCGGAGATGGCGGATGACTGGTTTGAATGTGTTCATCTCTAGAATGCTACCTATGCGTAAAGGACACATATATACAATGCTGTCAGATAAGTCAGTGTACCCGACTGAGCCACTGTACCCAACCTGAGTGACGTATGTATTATTTTTTTTTAGCTTCACGCTGTATCCCTCGCGGGGTAGGCAGGGAGAACGGAGCGCCAAACGCTACGGTCCCTGCATACTTCTCTCGCCTCGTCCACAGTCATCAACCTCTTCATACACGCCCTCCGGGGGGGTCCTCATGCTTTTTACCGTATGTATCGTCGATACTGTGTTTTCGAAGGTCAACCGAGGTCTCCCCCTGCCTCTCTTACCACTCACCTTTGCTTCATGTATATTTTTAATTGTTTTATTTCCTTTACAGTGTGCAGGTGTATACAAACTAAACTGTGACTGTGGCTTATCTTACATTGGCCAAACAAAGAGGAGCATTGGTACTAGGGTGAAGGAACACATCTCCGATATCAAGAATGGGCGTGCATCAAAGTCAGCTGTGTGTGAGCATGCTACGGATAAGCCCAACCATTACATAAGGTTTGATAAACCACATATCCTCGCTAGGGAAATAGATATATCCCTAGAATGATCCGCGAGGCTATTGAAATACAAAAACATCCTAATTTCAATAGAGAAGACGGTTGGAAACTTTCTACCACCTGGGACCCAATTCTAAAAACTTTGAAGTCTCAAAACCATCACACCAGAGGGCATGATACAGTCAGCTCATTCTGCAAGTATCCAGGGCAGTACGCGAGGCAACTAAGAAATCGTTGGCGGTAGTTTGATATAATAATGTATCAACTGACAGACGAATGCCACCTCAGTCTACCCGTGAGTGACCACGGACTACTGTAAAGTCTTTGAAACGTCGGGTTTCTAAAAATGCAGTTTCGAATACCAAAAATATACGCGATTAATCCAGTTAAAAGTAGTTTCATTTCAAAACACTTTCATATCCGTTTATGTCCTTGTGGCATTAGATATGTGATTCCATATACATATATGTTTGTTTATACCAAAAGTTCCATTTATGATTACTAGTTTTATATAAGAAGTGGGATCGAAGGGCCTAAAGTTAAAAATATGGTGCAGTGTTGGGATCGAAGGGTCTTAAAGGTATTAAAAATAACATATTTTTAAAGTGCGAAATATCGTGAATCTTTGTGATAAGTGAAACGTGTGATGAAGAAGAAACGTGGACCTTCACGACGGTCGAGTAGAAATACTGCGAGAAGTTTATATTTCTCGCAGTATCATCGGGTGAGCTCATTCTATTTGTATTTGATAGTTTGAGTTTGATAGTGGCCAGTAGTAGCCCAGTGGCACAAGCGTGTGACTGTAAACGACTGGTTGTGGGTTCTATTCCCACTCGAGGAGTAGACAATTAAACAAAATATTTAATATTTCTATTTTCTTCGCTCTGGTATCGAGATAAAGCGCGGCGTTTAGTTCCGCCACTTAACACGTAATGCCTCCGATTTTGGCGGAAAGTGGGGAACGGAGTGTGTTAACACTAGGTTTCCTCTGCCTACCCTGCTATGTGCGGGATAATTAATAGTTGTATGGTTTGTTTAATCAGAAGTTCAACTGAGTTTAATGTCAAAGTCCAATAATTTTATTCAAAATAAGAAGTTACAAGCTTCATTTTTTGAACGTCAAATAGTTTACCACCGGACACAGGTACACTAAAGTTAATGCCTCAGACCTGAGAAGAACCGGCGCAAGAAACTCAGCGGGACTTCTTTTTATACACAATAGTAGAGTTGAAAAAGACATTTAAAGAAAACGTATAAAAATTTGAACGCAGCGGGATTCGAACCCGCGCCTCCTGAATTTTTATACGTTTCCTTAAATGTCTTGTTGAATTGTCCTAAGTGTGAAATAACACTTTAAAAATGTTTAAAAATAGTAGAGTTCTTTATGCAGCTTAGTAAATTATGTAGTGATTAGTACTTGTCCGTGTCGGCGGTTGACTATGATAAGAATATTGGTCGTGTAGTAGAAAGATTTGTTTTATAAAATTACTAGCGGTCCGCTCGCGGCTTCGCCCACGTGGAATATTTCGTTATATTGCAACCCTCGGGCGCGTTTTTAAATAATAAGGTAGCCTATGTTTAAGCTTAGATTATCAACTATATTTATGCCAAAATTCATTACAATTGGTCAAGCGGTTTAGATTTTTCATATAAACTTTCATCCCCTATTTCAACCCTTTAGAAGTTGTTTTTTGAAAAAATAAGTTGCCTATGTTAGACCCAGTCACTTTTACTACTTTCATTCTAAATTTCATCCAAATCGGACCGGTAGATTAGCCGTGAAAGCATAACAGACAAACACACAGACTTTCGCATTTATAATATAAGTATGGATATAAAAGAGGGTAGAATTGAAATAAATATGACGCAATGATAGTTGTTGAAATAAATAGGTTTGCTCGAGGTTCACTGCGTCACCTATATAACTGTTTCGTTATATCGCAACCCTCAGGGGTGGATTTTTGAAAAATAAAGTAGCCTATGTTCAACCTTGAATTACCAACTATATTTATGCCAAAATTCATTACAATCGGTCAAGCGGTGTAGATTTTTCATATAAATTTTCGTACTCTAATTCAACCCTTTAGAGGTGTGCTTTTGAAGAAACCCTGTTGGTTGGTTTTAACTACTTTTATTCGAAATTTCATCCAAATCGGACCGGTAGATTAGTCGTGAAAGCGTGACAGAGACAGACATATTAAAGGAGACGGCACATGTCTTTAGAAAATGACGCGGACGGGGAGTATTAAACTTAACTAACATACTTAAAGCTTATATAGAGTAGAAGTACTGAAAACCAATATCTTCCATTAAATCTATTAGAAATACAATAAAATAATAAATTTAAACTATCATATGTTTAACAATCACGTTTGCAAATAATAACCAAGACGTTGCCATGGCAACGCGTATTCTACACGACGAGAACTCTACTATAACAACTCCTTTGCTTTTAAAAAAAGCAACTGTCAAATTCAAAATTAAACCTGTCATTATTGACAAGCAAAATTTATTGTGTATATCAAAATTTTAGTATGAAATATATATAATTAGTTTCAAAAATAACTATATATTTTAGAAAATGGCAAAAAGGACGCGCGAAACCGGCACACTAACACTAACAGATGTTGAAAGAAGTTTAAACCGTTACAAAAAATGTGGACTTTTGAACATAATCCAACACATTGACTATTACGGCAGTGTTTACACCAAAATGAGTGGTAGAAGCGATAAAATAACAATATCTACGATCTCTTGTAGTCCGTTGAAGCTTCTAGAAGTGTGCAGAGATGATCTAGAGACGAAACTCAGCAAATTCTCAGTAAGAACTAAGATATCGGAACTTTATCCTGGCAACGATATACTATCGAAGAGTAAGAAATTAAAAATGAAATGCAAAAGTAATTTTGTAACAAATAATGTGGTTGCGAGATAAATTTCAAGACTGTTTTTTTGCGCGGCGTTAAGTTCCGCCACTTAATACGATGTCTCCATTTTGAATGTGAAATATGTATTGAGAAACTAATAATTTGTGTGGCTTATTTAGTTAATGTGTTCGAATATAGTTTTTTAAACATTTTGAATG
>CM032443.1:5128089-5135589 GCA_019049465.1 Dryas iulia moderata
CCTCGTTGTGGTAGGCGTGTACTTCTCCCCAATCGAGCTTTATACGAGTTCGAGGATTTTTTGATCCGGTTGGGGGAGATGGTGGACCGCCATCGTCCGGCTGACGTTTTGGTCGCAGGTGACCTCAACGCCAAGTCGGACATGTGGGGCTCTGCAACGACGAGCGCGCGTGGTGCGACACTCTCCGAGTGGGTAGTTGCCTCCGGATTGTCTGTCCTCAACAGGGGGACGGCCCATACGTGCGTGCGACGGCTGGGGGGGTCCATCGTGGACGTCTCGTTCGCGACCCCGGCCTTAGCGCGTAACGTCAGGGGCTGGCGAGTGCTGGATGATGTGGAGACTCTGTCGGACCACTTATACATCCGATACGAGATCTCTGCACATCTGGCGGTGCCGTCGGCTCCGGGTCCAACCTCTCGCGAGGGCGGACCGCGGTGGCAACTGTGGCGCCCTCGACAAGGAGTTGTTGGAGGAGGGCTGCGATAGTGCAATCCTGGCTGCCCCAGGGAACGGTTGTCCGTCGAAGACGCCGCGAAACTGGGCGCAGGGGGCTATGACGCGTGTCTGTGACGCGTCTATGCCCCGCTCCAGAGGCCGCCCTTCGTGGCGGCACGTGTACTGGTGGTCGGCGAGATCGCTCAATTGCGCACATCCTGCATTGAGGCGAGACGCCAGTACACCCACTATCGCAGACGGCGGGTACACCGGACGCAGGAGGAAGAGGACCGGCTGTACCTCGCCTATGTCGAGGCGCGAACGGCGCTGCAGGAGGAAATCGGTCGTGCGAAAGGCGAATCGTACGACCGGATGGTGGCGGGGATCGACGCGGACCCCTTTTGGGACCCCGTACCGCATGGTGCGGGGTAAACTCGGTCATGGAGTTCTCCGTGGAGTGCTGACGTCGTTGTTTCCCGCAGCGGGCCGGCTTTTCTGCACCTGCCATGGCCCGCCCTGCAGCGCCCGAGGAGGAAGAGAGTGTCGCACCACCCGTGGAGGAGGAGGAGCTCGAAGAGGCGATCCGCCGATCTCGCGTGCAAGAGCACCGCACTTGGCCTGCGACGGCGTCCCTGGCCGAGCGCTGACTCTGGCTCTTCCATTTTTGGAGACCAGGGTCCAGAGGGACTCTTCACTGCCTGTAGGGCTCAGGGCCTTAATCCCACAGCGATGGAAGACAGGCAGGTTGGTCCTCATCCGCAAGGAGGGGGTCCCGGCGGATTCGACGTCCCGCCTACAGGCCAATCGTGCTCTGAGCGAGATCGCCAAGCTCTTCGAGCGCGTAGTAGCGAGGAGGCTACTACGCCACCTGGGGAGGTCAGGTCCGGATCTCTCGGACATGCAGTATGGCTTTCGCCGTGGTCGTTCGACGGTGGATCCATACTGAAGGTGAAGTCCCACGCGCAGGAGCAGTGGCGAGGGCGAAGGAGTGCTGGCGGTTGTCTATTGACATCGCCAAACGCTTGTAAACTCCTGTCCCTGGCCCTGCATCGAGGAGGCACGTGCTAGATCACAGTGTGGCTCCATACATGCGCCGCGTCATCGGGGCTTACCTGTCCGGGAGGTCTGTGACCTTTCCGCTCCAGGGGAAAGGTGGGAGGAGTGGGAGGTGTTCGTTGCGGTGTTCCCACAGGGGTAGTTCTTGGTCCGTCCTGTGGAAAATCGGGGTACGCACGGGGTGCTGCGGGGCAGCACCTCCGAGGGACCGTGAGCGTCGTCTGCTACGCCGACATACCTCGTGTTGGAGCGACAGAAGAGGACGTTCGGGAGGGCGGCGCGGGTTCCTCGCCACGGCCGGAGCGGCCGCGGTGATCGGGAGATCCGTCCTCGTCTCGGGTTGGGACGGTCGCCCTCGACAAGTCCGAGGCATTTTATACTCCAATGCTCGCGGAAGGGCCCACCAGACTGGGGCCACATAGGGTAGCGGCGTTTACCATCAGCGTCGCAGGAGCATGAAGGACCTCGGACTCGTCCTGGATGGACGGTGGAGTTTCCGGGGCCACTTTACCATCTTGGCCCCGAAACTGTTGAGGACAGCGGCGGCTCTGGCGCGCCTTTTGCCCAACGTCAGTGGGCCGGGCGTGTCGAGTCGTCGGCTGTACACCGGAGTGGTCAGGTCGATGGCGCTCTACGGTGCCCCCGTCTGGGCGGACGCCCTGGATCGGCACAACGTCACCCTGCTGCGGCGTGCGCAGAGGGTGATGGCCATCCGGGTGATTCAGGGGTACCGGACCATCTCCGGTGAGGCGGCGTGCGTGCTGGCTGGAGTCCTGCCGTGGGATCTGGACGCTAAGGCTCTTGCGTCGGTCTATTGCCGGCGCAGGGAAGGTCTGGCTGAGGGGCTCGCGGCAGAGCCAGCACTGCAAGAGGAGGAGCGCGGAAAGGCGCTTGAGGTGTGGGAGTCCCGGCTGGCAACACCAACTGCCGGCCGGTCGACTATCGAGGCGGTCCGTCCAGTGTTCCGCCAGTGGTTAGCGCGGCGTCACGGCGTCCTAACCTTCCGCTCCACGCAGGTGCTCTCGGGACATGGTTGTTTCGGGAAGTACCTGTGTCGGATTGCTGGGAGGGAGCCCGACGCTCGCTGCCACCACTGCGAGGACTGCCTCGAGGAGACGGCCCAGCACACGCTGGAAGTGTGCCCAGCCTGGGCGTCTCAACGCCGCGCTTTGCGCGGCGTCATCGGGGACGACCTCTCGCTGCCCGCCGTGTTGAAAGCCATGGTGGGTAGTAAGGCGTCGTGGGACTCGGTCGGTGCCTTCTGCGATGCAGTCATGCTCGCGAAGGAGGCGGCGGAGCGGGCGAGGGAGGAATCTTCCGAACTCGCCGTCCGTCGCAAACGACCGGGTCGCCGGAGGGCGGCACACGATCGTCGCCTTCCGCCCTAACACCGGCCAGAGGGCGGTCAGAGTGGGGCTTTCTGACCGCCTACTCACCTGGCCCGAGTAGGCGCGCGCGGTTGCTCCGCGCGCTACTCAGAGCAGGCCGTCGGGGGTGCATCACACCCACCCCTTGACTCCAACGGCGAGCCTTGCCGGCACCCGCCGCCCAGGTCCACGGACGATTGGGACCAGTGCCCGAGACCTGGGCTAGTGGCGGGAGAGGAGCACCGTCAGGTTTTAGTGGGTAAACGGAGGCGTTACCATCTTGCCTATCCGGAGTCCCACATAACCGCCCCGGGGTGGGATCCCGGGCGGGTATCCGTAACGGATTTCCTGACGTTAAAAAAAAAAAAGGGTTCTAGTTTGGGTATGAGGCGATGGGTCCATCTTCCCTTGGTCGAGGTATCCCATGTCAACTGCCATCTTTCCATGCTCTTCTGTCTTTCGTCGGCTTTTGCTTGTGGCGTAGTTAGGTCTCTGTCCTCTTTGGTGCTTTGATACATTTTCTTACGTTCCTCGGCCAAAATATCTATTGGGATCATTCCGGAAATCACGCATACAGCTTCCATAGACACAGTGCGAAATGCGCTAGCTATGCGAAGAGCACTTACTCTGTAGACTGAAGCAATCTTGCGCCTTGTTTCTTGTTTTGTAAGTACATCAGACCAGAGTGGAGAGCCATATAGGAGCACTGACGTAACCACCGATGATAATAGTCTCCTTTTTTTTTGTTTCGGGCCTCCTATGTTGGGCATGAGCCGGGCCAGTGTTCTCGCTACTAACACTCCCTTTGCTGCAGTGTATTCGATATGCTTTTTGAGGTTGAGACGAGAATCTATCATAATGCCCAGATATCGAATATATGGCTGCGTCGTAATCTCGTAATTGCCGACTCTGAGTGATGTTGTCTCTAATTGTTTTCTGCTGGTGATCAGTACAGCCTCGGTTTTATGCTGGGCTAACTCTAACCCAGCAGCATTCATCCACCTTTGGATCGACTGGAATGTCTTGTCGAAAGTATAGTTAATTTCTTCCAGGTGTTTAGCAACTATAACTACTGCCAGATCGTCGGCAAATGCAACCAGTCGCGCTTCAGGTGGAACGTCGCACTTGAGTACTCCGTCATACATAATATTCCACAGAAGGGGACCCAAAACGGAACCTTGCGGTACCCCTCCAGAGATCTTATATTCTTTTGGTCCATCGTCGGTATTATATATAAGGACTCTATCAGTGAAGTAGCTGGCCACTATGTTGCACAGGTAGTTTGGCACTTTCATGTTTAAGAGGGCTTTCATTGTGACGTCCCATTTTGCAGTATTGAAAGCATTTTTGATGTCTAAAGTGGCAACCAGGCAGTACTTCTTGGGGCCTCCCTTCCATCTAGCTCCTGTTATTGCTTTCCTGGCAATGTTTATAACCAGGGCGACTGCATCTAGGGTAGATTTTCCTTTCCTGAAGCCATATTGGCAGTCTGATAGTAGTGGTTCGACTGCTGCTTCCAGTCTTCCATGGATTATCCTCTCCAAGATTTTTCCTGCTGAATCTAGCATGCACAGGGGGCGATATGATGAAGGCTCATTCAGAGGCTTATTTCCTTTTGGAATGAGTACGAGTCTTTGCCGTTTCCAGATAGAGGGAAATGTACCTTCTTGTAGACAAGAGTTATAAGTGTCTATAAAAGTCTTAGGTAGTGTTTTAACTGCTGTTTTGAGTGCTATGTTAGGAATGCCATCTACTCCAGGTGCTTTGGTGTTCCCTATTTTGTCACTGGCACCCATTAACTCCATTTCAGTCACTGGTAATATCGCGTTTTTGGAGTGCTGCAATATACCGTATTTCAGCTTTGCTTGTTGTGGAAAGAGCTCGGTGACAATTCTCTTCATCACAGTTGGGTCACTTGGCGATAGGAAGCGTTGGTTCTTAAACTTTTTCATGATTATTTTGTAAGGCCTACCCCAGGGGTCTATTTCTAGGTCTTCAAGCATTTTCATCCAAGAGCTTCTTTTACTTTCTTTTATTGCCTTGTTTAGCATCAAGCGTGCCTCCTTGTATTTTTTATACATACGGTCGAAGTGAGGTGTCTTTCTACATCTTTGGGAGAGTCTTCTGGAGCGGATGCATTTTTTCCTTAGCTGGGCAATGTTATCGTTCCACCAGTAGACTGGTGGTAGGCGGCTGATGTTCCGCTTCCGCGGCATTGTTGCATCGCAGGCAGCTGTAACTCTTCTGATAGTATTTGTCGCCTTCTTCGATGCATTCATTGTTGGGCTATCTACAATGTCTTTATCTAGTGCTAGTTGGAAGAGTTTAACGTCAAAGGTGCTGGCTCTCCAGCCCCTCGCATTAGGTCTTCCCTTCGATGGATTTGGTTTTATTCCTTGACATGAAACTTCCCAATATAAGGCCCGGTGATCACTGGCGGTATAAGTTTCAGTTACGTTCCATGAGTTGTTTCCTTTTGCGAGGATGCTGCTTACGAATGTGATATCGACAATTGATCTAGCTTCGCCTCTGGTGAATGTAGGTTCGTCACCTGTATTTAACAAGACTACGTCTATAGTTGACATTGCCTCTATGAGTGCATGCCCTTTTGCATTTGTAGTTTTGCTGCCCCAGTCAGTTGCCCATGCGTTGAAATCACCTGCTATCGCTACTGGGAAATTCTTTTGTGCATCTTCTACTAAAGTATCAAGGAGGATGTTAAATTCTTCTAGTGAGAGACTCGGTGGAGCGTAGCAACTATAGAAATTGATTCCATCTATATGGGCTTTCACGAATCCGTTGGCGATTTGGTTGTCCGTGCTTTGGGATGGAGTAGAACCGCAAGTCCATATAGCCACTTTCCCATCTACATTAGTGACCCAGGAGCCGTTGTCCAGATGTTTATAGGGCTCTGAGATCAGGACAAGGTCCAACTTTAGTTCCCGAGTCGTCTGCATTAGCATGTCATGTGCAGCTTCACAATGGTTAAGGTTAATTTGCATTACTTTAAGCATTGTGCCGATTTTCTTACCGCCTGAAGTGCTACTCTGAATACAGGGCATTTCCCAGAACCTGCAACATGCGTACAATTCACATTGTCTCCACTCTCCAAGCAGAGGACACACTTAGCGTCATTTGCGCATTCAGCAATTTTATGGTCTCGTTGGCCGCATTTGATGCAGCAATTCGTCCTATCCACTTTGTTGGTACATTTGCTCGCAAGATGGCCATAGTGCCAACACCGAAAGCATTTAATCGGTTTCTGTGCATTTCGTATTCGACAGTTAACCCAGCCTATCTTAATTTTGCTTTGTTCCAGGACTTTTGTGGCTAGTTTCGACTCCAGTCTGACAGTTGCCGTGATAGTTCCTCCGTATGCCTTTCGCATACCCTTAATTGCATCAGGGGTAACATCATAGGCTTCACCTGCTACTTTCCGAATCGCTTCTAGAATCTCCTGCTTATTCGTTGTTTCTTCTAGGTCTTTTATTTCCAAGTCTTGTTCGGGTACTTTGCTTAGTACTAATGCTTCCTGCCCAAGTAAGTCAGTTATCTTTTTTCGCAACTCTGGAGCTTTATCCGTGTCCTTTCTTGTGAGAATAAGAAGCATATCTCCTGCAGTAGTTCTTCTAATTTTGTCAACACAATGGCCAATTTGGTTTGCTGATGGATCTTGCTTTACCCGCTTTAGTATGTCAGAGTATTGAACCTTCTCACTTGGACGAATTATAAGCGCATTAGTTCGTTCTCTTTTAGGTGTTCTCTTTTTTATAGTGGTTTTCCTTTTAACCTCCGTCCATTCCGATTCCGGCTCCGTAATTTGCTCCACAGTATCAATCTCCTTCCTTCTTATTTTTGTAACCTTATTCGGTTCTTCAGGTGAGGTGCACTCTTTCCTCTTTGCCTTGCGAACTTTCCTGCTTTTAGGTGTTGACAACTTATTGTTTTCGTCTACTTCGGTATCCTTTGCTGTTGTTTCGGAATAAGATCTCATCAGTGTTGGAGAAGTTTGAACCTCTACAGTAGAAGTTGGAAGATTCTGGTTTTCTATTTCTCCGGTGATTCTCTTAAAAGAGCTGCCTAGCGAGGCCACCAATTTCCGAATTTCTCCGTGAACGTTCATTTTTCCTTTTATAAACTCCGCTAGGGTATTGATCAGTTGTTCATGGCGTTCTAACGCCTTCTTTACTCCCTTCTCATCATCGTTTTTTAAATTGTTTTTTATATTTGCCTCCATACTGTTCCCACGAGAACCTAGGGAAATAATCAGTCCGCTCCGGCAGAGCCCCGGTTGCCGGAGTAAGGCCACTAAATACGCCTGAGGTTGGACCTGGTATCCTCAGGGGAGCGCTTGCGACGTCACTATACCCCGACGCCTTCCAGTCCTCGGCACGCTAGACCTTAACATTAGGGTTTGTGTTTCGTCCGCGGGAGCTATTTTATTTCACCCCTACCCTGTGTCGCAAAATGCGAACCTCGGGAATTCCCCAATCCGCACGTGGGGACGCGCCCGGTAGCAGTACACCTCTGTTTTTTTTTTTTTTTTTTTTTTTTTTTTTTTTTTTTTTTTTTTTTTTTTTTTTTTTTTTTTTGCCTCTTTTGACGTCTTCCCATTGGGGTATTCTAGATGAAATCAGTAGCG